>JACDJE010000401.1:456842-573044 GCA_016647715.1 Pavo muticus
GTCCTCTGGCCCCGCCCCCACTCTGACCCCGCCCCTCCGTCCAGGGCAGCTCTCCGCGCAGGCGCAGTGCGCACCGGAGCTAACTGCCCCCTCGCGGCCCCTCCCAGCCCTCGACAAAGATGGCGGCTGCGCTCCGGTGGGCGAAACTGAGGGGAGCGCTGGGGCTGCGCGGCGGAGGCGGCGGCGACGACAGCGCCAGTGGCGGGGGCCAGTGACAGGTGCGGGAAGGGGAGGGGTGACGCGGCGGCGTGCGAGGCGCAGGTACCTGAGGGGCGGGCAGGGGGTGGGGAACGGCCGGCGCAGCGCCGCCCCTGCCCGAGCTGCGCCATCGGGAACTCCCCCCGTTCCCCGCCCTGCAGCCGCTGCCCGCCGCCGGCGGAGCTCGGACCGTTAGCCGGGGAACGGCGGGGCCATGGCGGTGAGTCGGGGCGGGGAGCACGGAGCGGGGCACGGCGGCGGCGGCGGCGCCTCGCGTACCCCCCGAGCGGGGAGAGCGGCCGGAGCGTGTCTCCGCCAGGAGGGTGGGGGGAAACTTTCCGCCTTGCTCCGGCCGGGGGGGGGTCCCGCTGCTGGGAGGGGGCGGCTGGGAAGGGCCCGAGCGGCGCTGACAGGCGGCGGGAGAGGGGCGGGCGGCTCAGGCACCGCGCTGTCCCCCGCGCAAGTGCTGGGGGTGCTGCGCCGAGTAAGGGGTGTGCCGCCTCTTCCCCAGAGCGCTGGCGTTACCTCCGCGAGTGCTGCCGGAGCACTCGCTCGGCTGCATTCGTGCCTCTCCACTCTTCCTCGCGTATCGCTCGAGTTTAACCCAAACAGAAACTTTTCGTGGCTTGCAGGCAGCTGGAAAGTGAAACCAACGAAAAGCAAAAACGAAACTTTCCAGCTGATTTTTATTGCGCTGCGCAAAGCAAATAAGCAGAAGGACGGTGGCATATAGAGCGGGTGGGAGCGAGCGGTTCACCTCCTGACGGATTGGTAATTTGTTTAACCTATCCGAGGCGATTTACGGCCACCCTGAGTGTCAGGGTGCTTCCAGAACAGCTCGTGCCATGAAGTCATTCCTGAGAAACGCTCTTTGTACCGTTTACGTCTGTGTTTGATTGGATGTAAAGCTGGCTGTAAATTCCTTAAATCAGCCTGAAGGCTTCAGATCTCAGAGCAGCTTGTCATTGAGCATCTGGTAGCTTTGGTCTTAGCAGGAGTAGAAGCTATCCTTTCTGAGCTTCGAGCTTGTTTTGTTGTTATGACAATAGGTAACTTTGTGTTTTTGCAGCCCAGCTATACAGAAACGTCGCTGTAGCCATGATGTGAATCTGCATGGATGTGTGTATATTCCATGCTATGAAACAGCGTAAATCACAGCAACTCAGCAGCCCTTCACAATTAGCAAGTGCAATCAATGGCATTTTATCAATAGTCTTAAACAACTGGAAAGTCCAATCACTTGAAGAGTGTAGAAGTAATGAGCTTTGATGTGGGGAGAAGGCTGTGTGCATGTGGAATCTGGAGGTATCTGCAGAGCTCAGTATTGCAGGTTGGGTAGGGGTCCTAGTAGCTGGTGTCCCTACTGAACACACAGGGCAGTGGGAGGGGTGCGGATCAAGTCTGGGAAGATGGCGTTGTGGTCTCGATTCGCTCTGTGTATGAAGAGTGCACACAAGTTGTAGAATCATTAAAGTTGGAAAAAAACACTAAAGTTATCTAGTCCAGCCATCAACCCATCCCCACCACGCCCACTAACCATGTCCCTCAGTGCCACATATACGCATTTATTAAGCAGCTACAGGGACGGTGACTCCACCACCTCCCTGGGCAGTCTGGGAAGTTATTTTGACAAGAGGTCTGAATGTGGGACTTGTTTTGGCAAACTGCACCTGAATGGTTTTCTTGCTGACTTTTTCAGGGGGGGAGTGGGTGAATTTACATTCTGAATCACTTACACGAGGACTGTCAGGCACTGGCTTTGGCTGCTGAAACCTCAGTTGAAAGAGACAGTTCTGACCTCAGAAAGCCTGGGACTCAGCAGTGTGTTCACTTGGTCAGGGTGGGAGCAGTCTGCTTTGGGCAGTCACAGACTGACTGCTCCAGGAGATAACAGTAAATGGAATCAGATGAGTGTCTCAGGGCTTTCAGAGCAGGTGAAGACCTTTTGTGGCTTTCTTCTGTTCTGTGTCACACTCTGCATGTAAGAGTTGCTTGAAGTTCTGGTCATTACACACAATACTGAAGTTATCTGATTTCATCTTAGTGGCATTTTGACCTTTTTCAAACTATGAGTTTCCACTGCTTTGTGAACGTAAAGGCTTTTGATTTTTATAGGTAATAATGTAATGGAACTGCAGAAACTTGAAATATGAATCAGACCAATAACTCATCTACTTTGGGCTGTGAGTTCTGTGGATCTTGGGATGCTTTTGTTTGTTATTCTTTGCCTTTTGGCCATTTAATTTAGCTTGAATTTGGATCTACGTCAGTGTTATGATGATGATTGTTCTGGCTCAAGATACCTAACGGAGATCCTTCCTAATTGTTATTGCAACTTTAACTACTTGACTGAACGTGCTACTGCAGCGTTCTGTCATAGCACTTACTGGGAAGCCAAAGCCTTGAAGCCTGATTGCAGGAAAGGTACAATTTTTCAGCATGGTCAATACTTTTCCCTAAATGGTTGTACCTTCTCAGTGCTTTTATGCATCTCGCTATTTTAACTTGCTGGCAGGTAATTTCTGAAATAGCGTGTGCCAGATATTAGAAAAGACAGCTTTTATGAAGCTGCAGGCCTGCTTCCTAGACAGTATTGTTGTCTGCAGCCATCGGTGTGCATTGTCCCTGCCTTGTGGAACCTGAGGAATTCTGGTCTGCCCTCCAGCATCCAGCAGCTCTGTACCTTTTTTTTTTGTGACCTCCAGCTTCCAATTGTGAAGGGATTTCTAGTTCAATCTGCTAAAATGTCTACAGGTAACATGTCATGTTTCATGTACTGTGTCCAGTTCTGGGCTCCCCAGTACAAAAAAGACTCTTGGAAAGAGTCCAGCGGAGGGCCACAAAGATGGTGAAGGGCCTGGAGCATCTCCCCTGTGAAGAAAGGCTAAGTGAACTGGGTCTGTTTAGCCTTGAGAAAAGAAGACAGAGGGGACCTGATCCAGGTCTATAAATATCTAATGTGTGGGGGGCAAAGTGGCGAGGCCAGACTCTTTTCAGCAGTGTGTGGAGACAGGACAAGGGGAAACAGCCGGAAACTGGAGCATAGGAAGTTCCGCACCAATGTGCACAAGAACTTCTTTACGGTGAGGGTGACAGAGCACTGGGACAGGCTGCCCAGGGAGGTTGGGAGTCTCCTTCTCTGGAGATATTCAAGACCCACCTGGACGCCCACCTGTGTGACCTGGTGTAGGGAACCTGCTTTGGCAGGGGGGTTGGACTCGATGATCTCTGGAGGTCCCTTCCACCCCCTATGATTCTGTGATTGTTGCGTTTCTGTGATCTGAAATATGAATTGGATTCTCTTGGTTTTATCTGTCAACGACACCTCTCTATTTTATTGTCCGTTTCTTTAAGACTATTGGCTCAGGAAAATTCCCAGGCAATTTGTGGTGAGGTTCTACTTAGCTGCAGTTTATGGCGCAGAGGTGAATTGTGAGAGCCATTGCTTTTCCTGTAAGACTAGATGTAGTAAAAATAGATTTGACTTGGATTGTCAGTTTTTCAGCTTAACTAAGAGATACTGCTGGTAAATGAGGAAAGTGATAATAGTTTGGAATGAGTACATAACTGCTGTTTCTGTACAGTAAACACAAATAATGTTTACTTTGCTCATGGGGCCAGTGTTTCCTGAGCTGCAGAGATGAGCACTTTTTCCTTCTGTTTTGCCGTGTACATTAAACTTTGAGCTTCCTTAATGCTGATATTCGCTTGATGCCAGTATAGAAGCACTATTAACCTTTATCATAAACATGTTTATCAATACACGTTGTGCTTTTGCTAATGGGCAGTAGTGTTTTGGATTGCCATCCAGGGGGTCTGTGTTTTGTAGGGCTGATGGGGTAGAAGAACGCTTAGAAAGTGTCTGTAACACTTCGTAGCACTGCATGTTTCTGGCAGGTTGTCATCTTTAATTGTTCCAGTCAATCTGCGTTTAGTTTCAGGTTGGACAAATATTTTTGAAGTCTGCCTCCCACCCTTAAGATCTGGTCCTGTTCCAGCTGTGCTTCCATCGTGTACTCTTGAGCCTGTAACCAGTGGGAATGTTTCTGATGAGCTGTTGTAAATGTTTTTGACAAAATAGAAATAGAATTTAATGTGCCATTTTGTCAATAACAAAATATAATTTGTAGCTAGTGTTTTAATATCGGGTGGCTGTCTAGAGGGTTATGCTATTACTCTGCACGGGTGTATTGGTGTAGAATGTTTTTCTGTTTGCTGCAGAATTTCAGGAATTGAATATCCTTGTGCTTTCCAAACACTTCACTAAAACTTTAATGCCACATTCGTTGGCAGTGTCTTCACAGTGCCTCTCAAACAGAGCCAAATAGACATACTGGGCCCTACGGTTGTACTGTTCCACAGCCAATTTTGGCAATCAAACTCAGCTGTGGTTAACATTGTTACCCTGCCTTTCAGCTTGGTACCTTGTTTGCCAAACGCAATCCCAACAGGAGTTTGGCATAATGGTGAAACAGGAGTGCAGAGTATGCTCTGACCTTGCTTCCAGCATTGTTCTAAAGTACGCAGGACAAAATAAGAGTTGCAAGCCTTCATTTATGAGCAATGGAAAAATGTTCTACTTTATTACCTGCTTAATTTATATATAAAGAACTATCAAAATATCTACAGGTTTTCAATCCGAGCTTAACCAGTAAACCTCATTCTTACGATCTATCACTAAAAGAGAAGATCAGCACCTTCTAAGATGTGGTAGATCTCTTCTGCTTTCTAGAAACACTAAAGTAGGTCCTTCTTCCTAGCAGTACATGAGCTTCTGTAATACAATGTCAAGAGAACTGCTTTGCAGCTGAACTGATGCAGTCTGTGATTTTGAGGGGAAAAAAACACCAAAGACAACCAACAAACAGGAAAATAACCCTCCTGATCGATGTCTGGGAAACACTGTCTGTGGGGAAAGTGACAAGGTCCTAAAGGATTTGCACTGTGACAGCTGTGAATAGCTACATGATTCAGGTAACTGGGAGTGAAAAGAGTACGTGGCACAAGAGTGCTAACTGCACTTTCTGTATGGCAGTTCTTTCTGAACGTGCTTTGATTTTTATACATGGGTTGCGTTTAGAACTGTGAAGCTCAGTTCTTAATGCCTTTTGATCTTGAATAACTTGAAGTGAAAATGAGCTTCTCAAATATTTACATCTACTATAAAGTTTAAAAAAAAAAAGTATAGTTTACATATGTAAATACTTCCTTGTAAATGCTATTGAGTTTCCCCAGTGCGCAAATACAATGTCTGTGGTCAACAAAGACCGTACTGTACTTAGCGTAAGATCCTACAAGCATGGGGTATGGCCAAGCTGCTCTTTTTCCCATAGCTAATACCATATCTCACTCCTTTGACTGCAAAATAAGTGCTGCTTCTCCAACTTGACAGTTTTCAGACTGCAAGGTTTCGTTCTTTGGTGTTTGTTCTTTTGAGTGGGGAAACTTTACCTACTCTGAATTGGCAGAAGGAAACTGAGATGTTGGCAACAAAAACATTAAGGGGATTAGCTTCATTTTGGGGCAGGGAAGCAAGTGTAGGGCTGCAAATTTATTACTGATGATGAGCAGAAGTTTGCCTGTAGCTGAAAACTAATCTGCAAGGTAAAAATGGGATGTCTGTGTAGAAGCATAAGAAGTTCCAAAGCAATAACAGGTGACTTGCAGTGTCCTGGCATGAGAGAGAACCGTGGCTGCAACTATTTGTTAATACTTCAGTGTATCTATTAATGAGCTGCTAGGGGACTTCTACCCTAAGAGTAAATGCAAGCTGCAAGAAGGTGCTAGGAAAGGAAGACTGAAAGAAGCTGTGGAATAGTGACTGTTGACAATTAGTCCTAGGTGCGCTGCTCCGGCTTTGCTGGTCTTCCCCTTCTGTAGCTGCAGAGACTCCTCTGTTTATGGAGAACTCTGGCATCAATTGCACATTTAACTCAATGAGTTGCCTTCACCTTGAGATGCTATTGGACTGCTTAGGGAAGTGAAGCACCTGCCAGAAAGGCTGCCTGTGGGCTTTTTTTTTACTATTGCGTTTACAAGTGCTGTGCATCGATGCTAAAAGAAATGGTTAATCTGTGTCCACTTATTCCTGTGCTTGGCAGGCATTTGTATGTCTGCACAGTGAAATGGATCAGGGAACTGATCTAGCTTAACACTGGCCAGGTTTTGAAGAATATCTTAAAGCTTTGTCTGTTCTCCAGTTCAACTCACTGTGTTGTTGGCCAGTAGCTCATGGCGGTGCAGGTGGGAGCTGCTAATACTAGCTAGCAGTTAAAAGTCTGAAAGGTGAAAAGATCTGAAAGGTGTGCTTTTAAGACTCAAGTATGTTTTTTGGGTATATTCTTTCTTTTGGAAGGTAGTTTCCATGTGTTTGTCTTGTCGTGTTCTGTGCTATTACCCTGTTCCTTATAGAAGCAGAGACCTATGTTTTAAATTTGAAGATCTGTAGCCTCATTGATCCTACATTAGCCTGTGCTTTGGAAGCATGGTTTTCATCTTTCAGAACAAGCAGGAAGAGGCTGTTTCATAAGAATTCTTTAAAAGCTGCTTGTTGTTCTTGAATCGTGCACTCTTTGTAGCTCCAAGACCAGCAGCTGTCTCTGCAATAAATTTGTCTTACTGACCACTTACAGCACATTAATAAAAGAAATGCTTTTTTTTTTTTTTTTTTGTTTAGTTTGCCTTAAAGGAATTATACAAGAACTTTGTCCTTACTACATACAGCTGCCAGAAAGATAACAAATGAGAGTAGCTTCATTCCTGGCATTGAACAGGCTTGTTTTCTCTGAAAATGTTCTGAAATAGAAACGTGGGCAAGAGAAATGGTTAACTGGGAAAGGCCAAGATGTTTTTCAACCCTTGTGATCTTCAGAAAATAAACTGAAGGAAATCCAGTCCTGGCAGAATCGTAGGAGAATCTAATTTAGCCAGCATAAAAGTAAAACTAGGAGAGTTTAAAGGAGTTCTTGAGAATAAGAGGAGGGTAAAACTAACAAACCAAAGGTGTAGTTTAGATCAACGTGACATAAAGTTGAACTGCATTGTATGTCTTTGTTAATTTGTGTAGCAAGGATGCTACATAGTTCAGTCTCCTCATTTATTTTTAAGACTCCTTCCCAAGAGTCCCTCCTGCAAGACCAGCAGGCCGTCCTGTAGCTCCCAAGCAAGGTGTGACTGAATCACATTGACGTGCCTGGTAAGGACTGGGGCTAAGCATGCACTGTGGTGTGCTGACAACTCACTCTTTGATTTAAAATGCACACTATCAAAGTAGATCTGAATGTAATGAACAGATTAATTCCCTGATTTGTTATGTGGTTGCAGTTACCGCTTCCCAGAAGTTACACAACCAGTTTTGGCTTCTCCTCTCTGACGGTGTATGAGGGAGGGGCAAACTGTTGGAAAGTACTGAACTCTTTTTATGCGATCACTTCAACTTATGTCTGCTTCATCCAGATGTGGGCTGTGGGTGGTTTATTAACAATCTAGTAATGGTGACATTAAAAACCACAATGTGGTGTTTTCAGGTAGTCTCCACTGCGTTGATCGTGATAATACAATCAAGCATTTTACAGTCTAAGTGCCAGACTAGATGAGAAGTGTAAGCATCCAAGCATCCATGAGCACATTGTCCCTTTCCAGAAGACTGATTTATCAGTATTTAGTAGTTCTTCTCTATGCAGTCCTCACCTTCAGAGGTTTGGTTTCCTACATTAGCTGTTAATAAGAGCCTGGCCTGTTTGGCTGAGGTTCAGAAATTGCTGGCTCATAAATAGAAATGCATTAAACTTGAACATCTGGAGTGTTTCCAGTTATCTACCGTGCATTCTCATATAGGTTATAGTACCCATGACACAAATGCATGAACTGATCTTCAAGCTGCTCCTAAATCATTACAGTTTGCAACCTGCAGTATGAAGGCAACCTGATGCAGGTATTGATTTATTATAATAAGCTTGGCTCCCACAACAGTATGTGGCTATTGCTGTGCTGAGGAGAGCAGACAGTGACTGTGGGGAGGGACTTGGAACCAGTTCTGGCTGTTCCAGTGTAACTCAGGGTTGCTCACAAATCGGTATTTTCACCATAATTGTATTGTGTTCACTGTACAACTTCTAGCATTCACGTCCCTGCAGTAACAGGAGGGACAGAGATGTGTGTTTGGTTTCTGGGATTTCATTGAGAATTGTGCTTAGTGAATGTGTGTGACGCCACTTGAGAGCTATGGGTGAAGTATTTCCTTACTCATCGTAGAGGCGATGGATTCTTTTTTCCTTCAGGGAATTGCATTGGTTATGAAAATGCTTTGCAATGCATCTTCGTTCCCAGCTGTTCTGATTTGCAGTTTCTACTGTTGTCAGTTTGTTGCTGTTGATTCACTTTACAAAACTACACTTCTTATAATTTTTATTTATCTGCCTGTTTGCAGCCGTGGCATTTTAAACACCAAGACTAAAAGGAATAACCATTTGTTTCACATCACTTTAAAAGGAGATTGTCAAATTACAGTGAAGTAGACACGTTCCACAAAGCACTTTTCTTCTGACAAAAAATAGCAATTCTTTGTTCTGTTACAAAACATTTCGCTGCGTTTTGCAGGAATTGCTTTTCTAAAATAGGAAAAACTGAAAAAGCAAAGCAGATATTTTAGAGAAATTGAATGTCCATTTAAAAAAATTGGTTCAAATTTGAAAAGCACAAAAGCTGCTTTGCTGTCATCGCCACACCTAACTATGGTAAATCTTCAGGGAGGAAAAAAAGCCATTCTGCTAGCTTGTGGTTTTTTATAAGACGAGCTGAAGAGAATTTGGGTTTTGTTTTTAGCTTTAATAGCTCAGGTGCAACCTTATGGATCACTGGGTAATTGTATTCTAAAATTTCTGTACCAGTGCCATCCCTGTATCTCAGCTTTTTCCAGCAGTGCATAAAGTGACATGAGTAACATCTGTCACATACGCTTTGTCCTTTCCTCTTCACCTCAAGGATGCAGCGGTGTATTTTGTGTTCAGAGTTTCCTCCATTTTAGCTTGTTTGTACATGCTAGGCCCTTGTACTGTCAGCCCTATCTGATGGCTTCTCAACGGGTTGGCTGATTTGAAAGATTAGGAGGAATCTTGATAGTAATTTTTACAGATTTCAATTTGGCAGGAGGAGGCCTGTAGGAAATATTAAATTTATCTCTCAGGAGCCATCAAAGAATGGGCATGGTGAGTACTTATGAATGTGTAAAGCACAGGAAAAGTTTAAGTAGTAGCTCTCATCTTCTTGAAAAGAGGAGTCACTCAGATGTGAGGCTTTAAGCTAAGAAACAGGGCTTTATTTCAGCTGTTTGCCAAGATGCCCACTTAAAGTGAACCTGTTGCATTCGTGTTGAGGAAGGCAAGATAGGGCATTTCTTGCACTGCAACTGGATGATGCTTTTACAGCCTTTTTGATTCTCTTAAGTTCAGTCCTTGGCCTTAGGCAGAGCCTAGAAGGAGTTGCCTCCTGTGCAGGGCAGCTTTCCCTCCTTACTGGAAGTTGCCTGGGCCTCTGAGGATGCTGTGCCCGTGGTTCTTGGGGAGCAGAACTTCAGGAGGAGCCAGGTGAGGAAGGAATGCACACCTGTCTGCTGAGGCCCACTGGGAAAACGCCTTGTGGCAACCTCATGCTGGCAGCTGTAACATGATGCAGGCTGCAGCATGTATGAAACTGCTCTACTGACAGAGAAATCTTGGAATGGAACCATTACTGTCACTTGTAGTTTAATATCAACACGCTATTTGGAAATGTTTAGTGTTGATTTCGTTGAGCCTGTTCCTCATGCTGTACCTTTCTGTGTTGCGTGCTTTGGTCTTCTCACTGCTCACCTCCTGACCTCATGTTCTGTAGAATCAAGGCCCTTGTGTGCAGTCTCTGTAATAATAAATGTATCTGTTGGTCACCAGATTTGATGGAATTAGAGTGTCAGAGTATTAAGCTGCTGTGGATGTTGTGGTATGAAGTAGGGAGGTGGAGAAGAAGCGCCCTGTAAATGACAAGCTGAGAAACAGCCATAGGCACCAGAGTAACCAGTGTGGAGGGTGGCTCTCCAGGTTCTGATCTACTGAAAGCTGCATAACTTTAGCATTGTACATGTTGATTTTCTAATACTTTGGTGTTCAGAGAAGGCTGCTCCAGAAGGCACTGTCAGAGACTGCTTACTGCAGCACATCAGGACCTTGTGTGTCGGGTTTTGACCTTCTACAAGAGTGATCTCCAAACATTTTGATTGTGTTTTTTTTTGAATACGTGCCCCAAATATCTGTATGCTTATTTTAAAACTATGTACATGTGCTCCTGTACTAATATGTACATTTTAAAACATACCTAAATATTAGTGTGATAAAGACTGAAAGAACACTAAAAAAAACAAAGTCTTTTACTTACTGATAGTGCAAGGAACATGTTCTTCTTGCACCCCAAGGGTCTTTCCCACCCTCTTGGATACGTGCACCCCACTTTGGAGACCCCTGGTCTACAGGATTGATATTTGGCAGCCTTTCAGGGCAGCCTGTGCCAGTACTACGCATCTCACTATGAAGATACAATCAGATAAAATTTCCAGTCCTGTAGTTGTTCATCACTTCTCCTTCTGCATTGTTCCTCCAGGAAGACTGGTTTGAGCTCTCCTTAGGCACCCTGTAGGTAGTGGAATCCAGCAGGTAGGTGACCCCAGTCTTCTCCAGTTTTCATAGCTTTTCCTGGGCTGTCATTTGCTTAAGCCTGTTTGTCTTTGGGGCACTTCTCTCATACTGAGGGGGTGGCTGGGAAAAGCAAAGCTGGACGTGGTACTCCAGATGCTGCCTTTTAAGTGCTGACTGGCTGGGAATAAGCACCCTCCCTGTGCTTCTGCTAACGCAGCCCAGCGTGCTGCCAGCACGCGTTGCTACGAGAATGCGTGCTGCTGACTCATGTTCTTTTACCTTGGTGATCCAGCTGATTTAATGCTGATGTGTTTTCAGAGGCTGTCGTTAAGATCAGCTGCTAGACTCTTGGGGATGGAAAGGCTGAGCCTTTCCAGTGCAGAGGAAATGCACTGCCCAGTGATCTCAGCCTTGCAATGTTCCGTAACCCTTAATGAACAAGTGACCAAGTAGCAGTCAGTGTTGTATGTATGGGAGAGGAATACAAGGATTGTATTAAGGAGCAAATCGGAAGGTATTTAAGGATTGTTTAATTGTCATTTTAATTTAGGAATATATGCTTGCATACTGAACTATTGAGTGGAACTCCTTTGAGCCTTAATGTCACCTGGCCTTCTGGCTTGTTAGTACAATTGATTCCTTAATGGTTCCTTAGACATCACCCCTGGAGTCTCTAAACAAGTCATTATATAGGAAATTTAGATGCTTTCACATTGTTTCAGCTTTGGTAGCCTTCAGGAAACTTAACTTGAAAGTCTTCATAAGATAAGGAAAATGAATAGCGGTGCAATTTGGGGTAGTAGGGATGGGTGGTTTAGTGCCAAAGTCTTATACAAAGGCATTAACCTGTCCTGCTTGGTAGCAAACTTGGGAGAGACAGCATCTTCCTTGAATGCTACGGCAGCCTCAGTGTGGATTCTGAAAGAGTCCTCCATTACACTTTGAATGTCTACTACTAAGACTGTTTAGTACCAAGACAAAAAAAAAAAAAGCTGTTTATGCAGCAGTTATGCTGTGCAGAGTTAGTCTGTATTTCTAAATAACTGTGCCTTTAAGGGGCTACTAGCAGAAAACTCTCACAGCTGCTTCTGTGCATAGCAACAGCATTATCTGTCTATTCATCTAAGGTGTCTCGCTTTTCTGGTCCTTTTTAATCTACTAGAACAGTGCAGTTAGTTGGCCATAAATCCTTAGATTTGTCTCTTTGCTTTACCCCCTCTTCACT
The DNA here is from genome assembly GCA_016647715.1 of Pavo muticus. Taxonomy (NCBI): domain Eukaryota; kingdom Metazoa; phylum Chordata; class Aves; order Galliformes; family Phasianidae; genus Pavo; species Pavo muticus. The sequence continues at coordinate 468,930 of JACDJE010000401.1, forward strand.
ACTTGTTAGCTTTCAGTGGTCTTGACAAGACTAGTTAACTCATCTGTTGCCCTGATGCAAGCTGCTTCTCTTCCTCAGGACCTCAGATTCTGAGTACATTGGGAAACCAGGTGGAGATGAAAAACAGCTCTATTATCAAGAGCTGCAGGAGCAGTTTTACTCGCAGTAAGGTGAAAATGTTGGTATGCACGTATTTGCAGTGTGTTGCAGCTGGTCTACCTGCATTGGTCTGTGTCAGGGCGTGTGCAGTCTCTACCCTTGTTCACCTGAAGGTAGGTTATTGGTAACTTTTACAGTTGCTGTATCCAGGTCTGCAGAAGCAGACCTTGTGGTGCTCTTAGTCCAAATATCCAAACTCCTGGTGTATTTTCAACATGGAGCAGTATTGTCTAGAAGTCCCAGTCAATCTTAGTGTTCTTTTGAGCAAATACCAGCAATGTAAAATGAGGGTGTTGGAGACAAAGCTTGTTAAATTGTTACAGTAGAGGTCCAATTTATTTGCAGCTAGAGGCAGGAAAAATATTGTCCTTGTTGCTAAATGAGGTTCTCTTGTGGATGTAGCTCATTAACAGTTTTTTTGGGGAGCTTGTGCTTTTCTGGCTGTCCACTTCTATTATATTGCCCTTCTAAGAATCAACCCTTCACAGGATTTAGTTAATCTTTCTTTCTAGAAAGAATAGCTTTACCTTTATGTATTTAAAACCTTTTGTTATGCTTGGCTTTTTAAAAAATATATTTTTAAGTATTCAAGCTATTTTAGTATAGTAAAATGACTGAGTCCTTTATCACTGTTATGGTTTGTCATTTCCAGGCTTCCTTCTAACTTCCTTTTCATTTTTTCCTGACAATCAAGTTAAAAACATCTACAATGAGAAGCCTAGAACTAATCCTTCTCATCCTGTTTGAAACTCACCTGCTCTGTAATTCTACATCTACCATTAATATTTTTGACAGCTGTCATTCCAATTCTAATTCATGTAATGATTTTTGGGGGGAAGAATGTGCAGTGCTGAAAATGGTCTGATTGTTTTACCCATGCTCTTGTCAGAACCTTTGTCAGAAACATTCCACCAGAAGATTCTTATCAAGTTAATTGGATAAGATCTTTTCACCAATCATGCTTGTCTTTTAATTCTTTACAAGTAACATGCGGCGTTGACACCAAACAGGTTCACAGTCAGGTCACTGTTGGCTGGCATGAGTAGATTGTCCCATTTCCCCTTTTACAGTAGGCTATTTAATGTGAGATTTCTGGTTTTCTTCCTGACCTCTGAGACTTACCTAGGATTCAGGTTATATGGAAGTCCTTTTTTTCAAAGCTCTGGATAGATCTCTTCTTCCAGAAACTATGAGTGCAAGGTAGCTGGTTCTGTTGATATAAACACTCTGTGCCGACTTGATACCCTTAGATCAAACGTGGTATAATTGTATTTTTTCCAAGATAGGTTTATTGAACTTTTATTATTTTGATGCTAACCTTTTCTGTTTTATCTGACATCTTCTGCTACATAATTCTTCTACCTTTACACGTTCCTGTCAGTTCTTGTTCTCATAGCTAAAGAGAAAGCACCTGCAAGTGGTGGACATACCACATCTTACTGACAGGTATGGCAGTGAACACCAGTGTCTGCAGGCTGGTGCCTCAACCACTGGTGGGGAGAAGGTTTTTGATGCATATAGCATTGGTCCACATTTGTGTGAGGCTTAAGTCTGTGGCATTGCGAAGAAATCTAATATTGTATTGTCAAGAAAGCATTGATTTACTTCTTTCTCTAGATTGATTACACAACCTGACAGGTAGCACTTCTATTATTGTTATGAAGGATGTCAGGAATAACACTGTGCCCGGTACCTCCTGTCAGGGCTTATCAATGAGCAGCAGTGCTTCATCTCCAGAACAAATCAAGCCCTCAGATCCAACATGGAACTTAGCTGTGTCCCAGTTAAAGCACTAAAGTCTGTGTGCAATCAACCTAAGTATTTAGGTGCCTGTGGGAGCCTCAGTTTCTCATAAATAACATTTCTAAGCACTTGCAAAAAAAAAAAAAAAAAAAAAAAAAAAAAAAAAATCTTAGTACAAATGTTAAATATGTCCAGTGCTGTTCCCATGTTGGAAGAGCTGAAAAAGTGATCATGGCAGTCATATTTGCATTGGTTTGGGTTATGTTTAATTCTCACCAATGCCCAATTTGATGGGCGTGTTTTGATTTAGGCCTATTAACTGTTGCAAGTACTACACGCATCACAAGTTACAAATTCAGGCAAAAATCTTTGTGTGGTAAAGGAAGCCAGTGCTCTTTTATCTAAGAGTCTAGTCATTAGCAGGGTAGTGTGGGAAAAATGAGCTTGATTCAAATTAAACCTGGGGAAGTCCATGTCTGTGTAGACCCAGGAGTGTGTTGTATTACAGTCTGGAGTATTTTAATCAATTTGTCTCTGACACTATAGCTAGTTCTATACCTGTGAGATTAAGAGATGGCACAGGAGCAAGCCTGTTTGTAGCTACCATGGGAGAAAGGATATGTCTTAATTCTAACCCCTGCTTCCAGGCTGCGTGTTCATTTTACATTAAATGGTCATTGGGTATTATCCTGGGAAGCTTACCTTCAAACCTGCTAGCTTGAAAGATGATCCAAGTAACTCTCATCAACCCTCTGCCACCTGCACAAGCTGTGAGGACTGATGGTAACCTAGAGGGCTTTTTTGATGTGCGGGAAAGCTTTTAAAGGTAGGAATAGAAAACTCTGTCCTCATTGCCTGGGAGACTGATTGGTCTAGTTAAGCAGGTATAAATGTTTAGATGTACACAGAGGGACTTGATTTAGTGGGGAAATGTTGATGGTAGGTGGATGGCTGGACAGGATGATCTTGGAGGTCTTTTCCCACCTTGGTGATTCTGTGTATCTATGAAATGGCTTGGCATAAGTGGTGATGAATTCTTAAATAATCATGGTTAGGTTTCAAAGACTTTTAACCTAGAGGGATTTTTTTTCCCAAACTTTAATCTTTAGAGTATACCAAGAAAGTAAGTAAAGTATCTAAAATCATTGCAGAAGTCTTTATTTTTTCTTTCTCCAAGTTCATAATTTTATAGTAGGACGACCTTCAGCTTGGAAACAGCCAAACTGCACTATATGTGTATAGCTGGGGTAGAGATTGAGACACTCCTGTGCAGGAAGCTGTAACAGCAGCTCTTGGAATTAATCAAATAACACCTCTAGAACATACTACTGGAGTCATTCAGCTGGCTTTATCCCTTGAATTTTTGTCAAGTATTTTTCATTTAAAGCAAGCTATGCACTGTAAGTAGTAAATGTCTCTGTGAGCAGGTGGTGTATTAGTATTAGAAGTGTTTGTAAGAGACTTTCATTAGCCAGGTGAGCTCAAGTAATCTTACTGACTGTCGGATTATGTAACTTTTAGAATTGTTCCTGATTTGTTTCACCAGGCTACAGTAAGTACTGATGGAGGGGGACAGTTCTGCTTTAGAAATTCTGTGTAACTTCTCCAGTTTAATCTTTACGTATAAATTTGATGCTAAGCACTGTTTTCAAGATGGAAAATGTTATTGACTTATGGGAATTCTGGATGTACAATTTGCCTTTGGTGATTTTTTTTCCATCTGTCTTTGTTTTGTTAGGAAATATGAGTTTCTTAATTATTATTGATGGCTTTTTTCTTTCATTTCAAAAACCAAGTGTAAGGGTCTAGTGGGATAGAGTTGAGAAGGGTGCACTAAACGAGAGTAACTCAGTGATTTTGGTGATTTTTTTAATTAAGTAGAATGACAGAAGCCATTTATTAGACTCAAAATACACATTTCCTGCATGGAAAAACTGTAATCTTGTCTTAATTCCTCATACCACACCAGCATATAAACCACATTTTTTTTTTTTGGCTGGTTAATGTCACAGATAAGAACACTTAGCTGGATTTTCCTTCTGCTGCTGTTGCTTGGCACTCATCAGAGCTGAAGTGGCTCACTGCTTTCACAGGCCTCTTACCTCTGTTTATTTTTCTTGCAGTTTTTAGCTGCTAATAAAGTTATTAAAGGACAGCCTACTGGCTATCGAAACGATGCTGCTTTAATTTGAATTTATTTTTTAAAAGTACAGGTGTAAGATTGTACCTAAGACTTCATTCATCTCACTCGGACCTTTCAGTTGTTCCTGTCTCTTTTGATGGAAAAAGTAGGTTGGGGGAATAACAAGAAGAAAAATAAAACAGTGCTGATGCTGCCCCTGTTCGTAGATGTCAGTCGATCCCACTTTGATATAAACAAACATACTGTATGTCTAAGTTCTGAGGCAACTGCTCTGTTTTCATATCTTTCCAGTAGGCGTTCTGTCAGTAGTGCCAGTCAAATTTGGACAAAAATCTTGCTTTATTATCGAAGGTTAAAAAATCTAGTTTCATATCTCAGAAGCTGTGATGGATCTTCTGAGGTTCAGCCACTAGAGGGGGTCTAAACCTACCCTCTGCGTAAGTAGAGTTTTTCCTAGTCGGTGAAGCATCATCTTCAAGCTTACGTGCTTGCTGAGATGTTGTGGAAGCACAGCTTTTAAGGTGTGTGCAACTTTGTAATTTAAATAAAGCAAATCACACATGAGGCTGTTTTTGAAGGATAACTCTTCAGAGATATGTATAGTTTAACCATTTGAGTAACTTTTTCTTTGCAGGTGATCTTGTGAATTTGTGTACCGTCGATGATGGCAGAGCACCCACCGTTACTGGATACCAGTTCGATTATAAGTAGTGAAATCCCTCTTCTAACTTCCCCTATTGTTAGCGGGGATGGAGCACAACAGGTAAGAAAACTTCAGTATCTTCTCTTTCCCTCCCCTACCCTTTTCCAGCAGCGTCATCAATATTGATACTAGGAAAATCTTCATATGGAATATTTTTGTGCAGCTCACGGGTGTATTTGAGGGACTGAAGTGGAGATAGAACTAGTGCAGAGAAGAGATTTTTTGGAGTGTGAAGCAGAAAAGCTGTCTTCTGAAATAATGTTTTCATAGAAATGCAAGACTAGGCAGCTGCCAAGCTGTTGAGCCATGCCCAAGTCTTAATTTAGAAGCTACATATTTATGTTATCACAGGACCTTGTTGAGATTGATAAGCTTTGCCCTATGTTAGAGCTTATTTGCTCATACACATGCTAACAACTTTGGCCTCTAGAATGACTGTCATCCTTAAAACTGGGCATCTTGAATGGTGGGACTTGCTTTTGTATGTTTGGGTCTGCCTGGATGCTTTTTCAAGTATTCTGTTAGGGGAAAACAGTCAAGCTGATGGCTAAGAAAAACACAACTGCAGTTTTGTAACACCTTAGAAGGGTCATCTCCAGAGAGAAAATGTGTATATATATTAAAAAATAATAATAATTCTCCCCATCTTTAACTTCAGAAGAATATTTTAGATTCCAGAGAAGCTTGATTCTGGAACAGCTTCTAATGGAAGAAAAGGGGTTGTCACGGGGTTACCTGGACCAGTCTATGCCCGTGACAGGGACAGTGGACCCAAGGACCCCCCTTCCCAGCCCAGCCCCAAAAAGAAACGGGAAGGGAAAAGGAAAGGAAAGAAAACAAACAGACCTCTAGGGAAGTGAACTTACTTTACTAACTATAATATAATATAATACAATCTAATTAAGACAGATAAATCAAACAAAGTGGAGAGAGAGAGTTATCGGAGCACTTGCCCCTTCGTTGGGAATCGAAGAAGACCACCCCCAGCCCATCCCTCTGTGACGTGTAGGGACAGGTAGCTGGATTAGAGTTAACACTTTAACTCCCAATGCACTACATGATGTTATGATGTGGAATACTGAAAACCAAAATCACAAAACTGTGACAGGGTGAAAAACTAAGTGTCATGGGGCATCTGAACAGATTGAGACATCACTGCCTGTGATGACAGGAGTCTGCTCGTCTCTTGTTTGATCTTTAGTTTATCATAAAGAGGAATTATTTTGTAGGGTAAAAAAATAAGAAAGAAATGTAAAATGAAATTGGAGCATTGATTGCAGCAGTTCATGAAATTGAGTTTGGGCTGCAGTGAGATATTTGTAGAATAAGCTTAAATGCTGAGAAATCTCATTTATTAAATGCACTGGCAGAACATTCCAGAAAAAGAGAGAAGAGGCAATATTCAGTCTTGCTTTCTCCCAGTTCTGCTTTCAGATACTGAATTTGAGAAGCAGTAACCTATAACATGCAAGGAAAGGAATGTTACTATTTTCTTGCATGTTCTGCCTTGTAAAGTTTAATTTTGAAGCCTTGCAAACAGAACGGAACACAACGTGTGTATGTAAAGTTAAGCATTCCACCATATATTTATGTTTGGGTAAAGAAGATAATCTTTTTTTCTACTACTGTTTAAAACTTTTCATAGATGTGAAGCAGATTACTTGATGTTGGGAGGAATCTCTGGAGATCATGTAGTCAAACCTTCCTTACTCAAACCAGGGTCAACTAGAGTAGGTTGCCCAGGGCCTTATCCAGTTGGGATTTACATATTGCCCAAGAAAATTGACTCCCCAGTATATTTCCCAGTATTCAACCACCCTCAGAGTGAAATAATTTCTTAGGCTTTGTTGGAGTTTATTATTTTAATTTGTGCACATTATCTTTTGTCCTGTCACTAGTGCCATTAAGAAGACTCAGGCTCTATTTTGTTTACTCCACTCTGCTCTCGGGTATTCATGCACATTAATAATAAGATCCTCTCCTGAACCTTCTCTTCTCTAGACTGAACACTCCCAGCTCTGTCTCTCCTTACGCATCAAATGCTACAGTTCTTTCAGCATCTTTGTAGCTATTTGCTGGACTCTGCAATATATCCATGTCTCTCAAACTGAGGAGCTCAGAACTGGGCCTGCTACTCCAGGTATCATAGCTTCTAGCTGAGGGGAAGATCACTTCCCTTGGCCTGCTGGCAGTGTTCTACTTCATGCAGCTCAGGAAGCTGTTGACCTTTGCTATAAGGGTGCATTTTTGGCTCTAGTTTAACTTGTCCATCTGGAACCTTAGGTCCATTTTTGTAAAGCCACTGTCCATCCATGGTGTGTACTGTTGCATGAGATTGTTCTTCTCCAGAGATGGGACTTTGTGTTTCCCTTTGCTGAACTTGAAGATGCCTGCTGGTCCATTTCATTTGCTTGTCAAGGTCTTTCTAGCTGGCAGAACAGCCATCAACTCCTCCAGACTTTATACCACTTGCAGACGTACTGATGGTGCACTGTGTACCATCTTCCAGGTGTTCACTGAAGATAGTAAACAGTATTCTGCCCCATGACAAGCACTGAGGTGGACAGTTGCTGATAGCTACTTGTTGAGGCTGACAGTTCAGCCATTGCTCGGTCCACCACACTGCTTATGTCTAATCTGTAGCTCATCATTTTCCATATGAGGATGTTATGTGAGACAGCATCAGAAGCCTTACTGAAGTCATGACAAGCAGTATCTACTGCTTTCCCCTTGTTTACCAAGCTGGTAATTTCATTGTGGAAGGCTACACAGATTTGTCGATTTCTCCTTTGTGAATTGATACAGGTTTCCCCCAGTCACTTTTTATTTTTAAATCCACAGTGTGTTTTGGAAGTGGTTTCTGGGAAGATTTACCCCCTCATCTTTCCAAGGCTCAATGTGGTGTCCACCAGCCTGTCGCTCCCTCGATCCTCTTCTTGGCCCTCTTTTGGAGTTTGCAGTGACATTTGCTTTCTTCCAGTCCTTGGGGACGTCCCCTAATAGCCATGCCCGTACAAAAGCAGTTGAGACTGAAGTACTGCTTCTGCCATCTCCAAAAATAAGATTAGCAAACTGTGCTGTCAAGCATCCTTTGTAATGGTGTGGGACTTTGAGTCAGATATGCCTAAATGTTCTTTTGGGGATACTTTTTCATTAAAATGTTGGTTCTTCTACCAAGCAGGATTAAATCTGGAAAACAAGCAAATAATTTCATTAAAGAAGGAAGTTGTGGGAGTTGTTGATTGTAAGAGAAAAACATCATTTATACTGTAGGTGTCCCTTTTTTTAAATAAAAAAAAGTTTCTTCATAGAACTGTTGTCTAAAGAGGAACGAATAGTGCTAGTGTTTTTCAATTAAAAGGAAAAATACATTTTCAGCAAGGATTGGTCAAGCCCTTCAGTGATCATTGAAGTCATTTTTTCTTCCTTTTGTGATAACTAACATTGCCTGCTGTTTTGTGTTCCACAGTGACTAGGGAAAGTCATGACTTGTTTTCTGTCCTTCCTTTCCATCTGATACATGACTCATGAAGAATTTGCAAATGTGTTTTTTCAGTGGCAAGAAATTTTACTGGAAACCCTTTTTATATCTGGTGATTTAAAAGCCGTCATTAAGTAGAAAGAGGTTTCCGTATCTAAAACATGGGCAATCCAGAATTAAAGGCACTGTTTACTTTGTAAAGGTTGCCAAATTAAGGCTTGTCCATGGGAAAGGCAGACAAACGTGCATAATTACAAGCATCTCATATACAGACTGTAAGGAGCAGTCCTTGAGAGTAGACCTGCGGAGAAGGACCTGGGGGTCCTGGTGGATGAAAAACTGAACATGAGCCAGCAGTGTGCTCCTGCAGCTCGGAAAGCAAATGGTTTCCTGGGCTCCATCAGAAGAGGGGTGGCCAGCAGGGACAGGGAGGTGATTGTCCTTCTCTACTCTGCCCTCATGATGCCCCATCTGGAGTACTGCGTCCAGGTCTGGGGTCCCCAAGACAAGAAAGACAGGGAGCTGTTGGAGAGGGTCCAGAGGAGGGCCACAAAGATGATCAGGGGGCTGGAGCACCTCCCTTATGAAGACAGGCTGAGGGAGCTGGGCTTGTTCAGCCTGGAGAAGAGAAGGCTGCGGTGTGACCTAATTGCAGCCTTTCAGTACCTAAAGGGAGCCTAAAACAGGAGGGGAGTCAACTCTTTGAAGGGGTAGATAACAGCAGGACAAGGGGAAATGGTTTTAAGTTGAAGGAGGGCAGATTTATATATCAGGGGGAAGTTCTTTACTATGAAATGGCGAGGTGCTGGAACAGGCTGCCCAGAGAGGTTGTGGATGCCCTGTCCTGGGAGGTGTTCAAGGCCAGGTTGGATGGGGCCCTGGACAGCCTGATCTAGTGTAAAAAGTGGAGGTTGGTGACCTGCCTGTGGCCGGGGGGGGTTGGAGCTTCATGATCCTTGAGGTCCCTTCCAACCCAGGCCATTCTATGATTACAATGCAAACATAACAAATAATTTTGTTATACTGCTTTCAGCGGTATGTGTACATCTTCAAACAAAAGGTATTGAAGTACAAAACATTGCAGCTGGGCTTTTTTCATGTGTTTTTGAAAAATATTTTAACCTGAATATTAGCTCTTTTTTTTTTTTTTTTTGTAGTGGAGCCCCATCACTCCAGTATGTCCCTCAGTGCCACGTTCCTATGTCTCTTAGCTCCAGGGCTGGGGAACTCTGCTGCTTTCCAGGGAAGCCTGTTCCAGTGCTTGACCACACTCTCTGTGAGCAAATCCTTGCTGTTGTTCAATTTAAATCTTCCCTGGTGCAACTTGAGGCCATTTCCTTGCATCCTGTCAGTTGTCATCTGAGGGAAGACTGACACCCTCCTTGTTAAAACTTCTTTTCAGATAATTGCAAAGAGTGATGAGGTTTTCCCTCAGCTTCCTTTTCTCTAGACTAAACAACCACAATTACCTCAGCTGTTCTCTTGTTTCCAGTTCCTTCACCAGCTGTTCCTCTTGGCTGCACTAGTTCTAATGCAGACCAAGATGCCATTGGCCCTCTTGACCACCTGAGCTCTCTGCTAGCTCATGTTATGAGCACCCTGAGGTCCTTTTCTGTCAGGCACTGTTATCTCCAGACACTCTTCCTCAAGCCTTTGCCATTGCATGGAGTTGTTGCGACCCAAGTGCAGGACCCAGCAGCAAGCCTTGTTGAAGGCCATGTGATTGCACTCAGCAGGAGCTATAAATGAGTTACTGAAAAGATATAGACCATTCAGTGCTTTTCTAGAACAGTACATATCTTCAAGATCTATTTCAAGTACTTAAAGTTCTGCTAGCAGTTTAAACTTGAAATAGCAGTACACATATTTGAACATGTTAAGATGAAAGGTCATACGAAGGAGAGAAGTGTTTGATCAGGTTAAAGCTGTAACTTTCCACCGTATTTTAAAACAAAACAATTCACAAGATGAGTTTCACAGAAGCTGATATTAGTTTCACAGGACAAAACTGGGGAGAAGAAAGCACAGAGCTGGAGCCCATTAGCTCCTCTCATTTTATTATGCGCTGCTTTTACACCGTATCATCGCTGTATTTAGTGTGAATGGGTAGTGTACTCCTTAAGTCTTAGTGATAATGATGGGTGTGAAGTATGGAGAAGTTGAGAAAAACCAGCTGATTCTAAGAAGGCATTGTATGAGGACAGAAGTGCTTTGGGGTTTTTCATGTAAGGTTGACTACGGCGGTGAGGCTTTACTGATTATTGCAGAGGTTGGATGTGAAGGATAGTCCTGGTTTTGTGGCGGAGATGAGTTAACCACAGGGGAAATGTGGAGGAAAGTTCAATTTTTCTGTAACAGATACATTGTTTTCCTGATAGCAGATTGGAGTTAAATTGTTTCAGACAGTCCCTACTGCACCCAGTGCTCTACCCAAGACAAAACAGTAAATTACTGACAGAAGTTTGCAGCAGCCCTCCAGTTCTGACCCTCTCTGCACCTTCCCACTAAAGCCATTAAGTTGGAGAGAGACATCCCAATCTAAACCTGGTGTCCTTCATTACCAAGGAGGGTAGACAGCACTCTGAGTAGCCTTCTCCTAAATGTTTCCTTTGCTTTGAGGCATGGGGCGCAAAGTGTTTGACCTTCAGTCAGGTTTATTTCTCAGTGAGATACAGCCAAAAAGTCATACCTGCAGGTTGTGAAGCTGGTCACTTACCTTAGATGCTTTGTTTATCATAGAATCATTGGACGAATCATAGAATCATAGAACAGCCTGGGTTGAAAAGGACTTCAAAGATCATCTAATTTCATCCCCCCTGCTATGTGCAGGTTCGCCAACCACTAGACCAGGCTGCCCAGAGCCACACCCAGCCTGGGTGTTTGTGTTATATGTATATGGGATGTGTGTTGCATACGTATTATGTGAGTTTAAGTGGAAATTCTTTGAATTGAAATAGATATTTAGCATTAAATCTACAAGTTAGTATTTCTAAAATGGATTTATTTGAGTATTAAGACTTTTGATCTTAAAGTTGGCATTAACCTTTTAATAGTTTTTGGTCAGCAGTGCAATAGACAGCTATAAAAGGAAGTGCTTCTAAAAATTCCCTTTCATGACTTTCTGATTATATAGGTGGAGTTAAAGCAGAAAGGTAATAAAGATCTGAATCAGGTTGCTAAATGCTTTTCCTCAGTTTTACATCTGATGCTTCTGTTTCTGAAAAGCATATGGTACATAATCCAGCTTGCTTTGGTTTTGCCTTGCTGCTAGAAGTCAAGCCTAGAACTGCATATGTTGCATGATCTTTTTCCTCTAAGAAAAAAATCTGTGCTAAATGTTGTTTAGAAACATACACTGTTATAAATGTTCCCGCAGCTTTCCATATTGTGCTCTTTTCCTTCCTTTTATCTTTGTTTTGATTTCATAGAGTACATGCATGGCTGCTTCTGTCTTATTTTTTTACTTCCCCTTTGGCTCTATTGGATTAGCGTATATGTCTAACTTTTTCAGGGACTCATTAAAGCTGGTTTTAGTTGACAATTATTCTTCCATCCTTCAGTGACTTCATAGCATTGAAATGCAACAGAATTATGCCCACTGGAATCACTAGCACTCTTCTGCATGGAATACTGCAGCTCCGATGTACAGAAGGTGATTGTCAAGATGCGGGGCCTTTTGTGTTTTGCAGTGTTCATTAGTACTTTTGTGTAGCATTCATCACTGAAAAATACATGATAAAACTTGTCTGGGGCATTTCATATGCAAAAAATATTTTCTGTAAAAGTCGGTTACGAGTTGTTTTTTTTTTTTTAAAGGCTGTAAGGATGTGAGTTTTGATGCCCAAAGATTATTAAATTCATTTCTGTATCTCTAAATCATTCATATTCTTTTGGTCAGGAAGAGTGAAGTCTTAAATGTAGGCTGCTTTTTGCCTTTGAGAGCAATTTTCTCTTGTGCATTTAAGCTGCATCTTTGACTGCAAATGCATTGAAAACTTGCTTTAAATTTGAAGAAGAGGCCTTTGTTCTCAGCAGAAAGTGAGAGTTCAAAATACCCTCGTATTTAGTTACGTTCGAATATTGTATTGCTCTTTGATGGTAAGGAAAAAACTGCATCGGATTTAGTGCCCAAATTATATTTGCATCTGAATATATTTTAGTATTTACCATCTGATAGAAAAAATGTAGAAAGGAGAATGAAGGCTATGTAGTTCTCAGCCTTCCTACTTCAGTAGGAAGTCTTCAGTAGGAAGACTCATGGGATTAAGTAGTTTCATAAAGCTTTTCTGAGTAGTCCTCCTCTTTCTTTCTAAACATCTGGTTTAATTTGTGTGCTGTGAATCCTAGAACAGTTTTAGTCTCTAGTTTAGTTAGATTCCTCCCAAGATACTTTTGACAGGGTTTCCCCCTGTGTAATGAACCTCTCGAAGCTAACATTTCAGAGATGTGGGTGACATGGGAAAATCAGATTTAAAGTCAGGTGTTAGTCACTAGGTTGCAAGTACAGCCAATGGGGAGAAATAAGCACATCTTGGAAGCTGATGTCTGTCTTGTTTTAGTAAGGTGACTAAAGAGCTGGGCTTATATTAAATAAAGTGCTTTATTTAATGAGACGAGTAGGCACAAGCTACCTGCGGCTGCAAGCATTGAGGTAGCCCTGTTCCTCTCTGCAGTCTGTTGCAAGTGCTCCCAGTTCCTGAGTCCGTGCTCCTCTTCATCAACATGTGGAAGGGTGTCCTGTTTAGGCTCAGGCATGGTGACTGCTTCCTTCCTTCCAGTGGACATTTAATGTTATGTGGACCCCCGGTCTGAATGCCAGAGTCAAAAACCTACAGAGTAGTCCTCAGTACTTACATCTGTTCTTCAAAAGGTAGCTATTGTAATCTCTCTGCAAAACAAAAATGTAACTGCTTTGCAAAGTTACTTTAATGACAGAAATTCACTCTTAAAATATGTAAAAACTACACCCTTTGTGAACAAGTCATCTGAAGTACATCCCTTGCTAGCTAAAGCCTGTTTCTCATGGTGACTGTGAAGTTTCTCAATTTATAACTGGGCAAAGTCCATCTAAGCCTCTGCGTGTTGCAGAACTACACATTTCGTAGAGCAGTCAGAATGACGTCCTTAGGGAAGAAGTAGATTCTGGTTTATGTACCATAGTAAAAAAAAGGCCTTTGGCTCTAATTTCTTTCCCTTTCTTTTTGAAAGTAGAAGAGAAAGCACATAAGAAAGATATTTATAGGCTGTGGAGTTTCCATCACTTGGTCAGTACAGACTGAGCCTTCCCAACCTCATTGAATTAAGGACAGAGCCTTCAGTTTCTTTCCTAACGCTGTTTTGTGTTGTCCATGCGGTGTTTTGATGTCCAGTGATACCCAGACCAACGCAAATCTGAGTGTATAGGGAGAATTTCTGGGAGATAGAAAGGACGGGGGCTGGAAGAGGCTGCTTCAGAAGTGCTATCAAAACCCATGCCATACTATTTGTGTATGTGTGAATGCATTTTTTAATAACTTCAGAATACAGTGCTTCCTTTGGCACTTCCTTCTGTAGTCTGGATTTAACATTTCTGCTTTAAATAGCAATCTTTGATACTACAGGCTTTTAACGTATTCCTGTGTCACCAAACTGAGCTAGGAATGCTGGGAAATAACAGAACTCTCTTCTTGTCCATATGCTTTGCAAACTGATGGCCTACGTATTTTTAAAACTGTAAACTCTTTAGAAGATGAATGCCTACACTCTTTCATCTTGTTTATTTACATTTTTCTCTTAATTTTTCAATTGCGCTGCAGAAGAGAGATTGTTTTTAAAGGGCATTTTTCCTTTAATTCAAGTTTCTAGTTGTTGTTCAGGTAAGTTTTATACTCTAAATCTTTGTCAAACCATAGAGAGAAGGCGGCAACAGTACCTTCTCTCCCATCATTTAATCCCTTGGAATAACTCCAGTATAAATTACAGAGCACTGCACAGCCAGAATGAGCAAGAATGAGCCAGAATCAGCAGCCAAGCACTTGGCAAAGTTCTCCACCAGTAACCTGATGTTGGAGTAACTTCTTGACTGTAGAGTAAGGCATGCAGCGTGTCTCCCATTTGCTGGATCCTCTTTTTGTACTGCAGAAACCTGAAGGAGATCAGGGTAAGTGCTGAAGTGGCTCTGCCTCAGCCTACAGAGGGAGAATCAACTGTAGCATTATAACCTTTCTGAAATAATGTACTCAAGTGCTAGGCCAAAGGTTGATCCTGACTGCTTTATAACGTTGTATATTGTTTCTCATGAATACCAGACTGGTTGTGCATGTTTTCAGACATGTCCAGGTATTACTGACAAGGAGATTCTTTTAGGTGAAGAATGCCACTGACCTGCGTCATCACTTGCATATCTTCTATTTTATTTTAGCTGAGTTTCCTCATCTCAGCTAGCTTTTGTGATGTTTGTAGGATTCTTGTTTAATGTATTGTTAGGCATTTTATGGAGGCAAAGTACTAGCAACGCTGTAACTGTGGCACAACAACTTAGCTTGTTTCAAATGTGTGCTTATTAAGATCATCACAGTATTTAGACCTTCACAGCTTGATTGAGACAGACTAGGGGTGTAGGCAGTCATCCAAAGTAGTTTTTTTGCTGAGAGGAACTCCAAATAACACATATTTGACATAGAATACTTTACGTGGCAATGGCTGGTACAGCTTGTAGCCAAAGTGCAGCAATTGTTAACACCCATGAACTTTTGGTTCTCTAAGCATTTGAACATCTACCCAAATAGTTTCTTGAGCAACAGAAGTGTTAATTTTTTGTCCCTTTCACTTCAGATGCAAATCTCTGTTGAATTCATTTTCCAAAGTTAGGCTGGTAGTCTTCTACCTTTCAATCTGTCTGGATGCAACTTAAATGAGTTTATTCCCTGATTCTGCTTCAGATTATTTCAAATAAAGCAGACGTACGGAAAGTGCCCATCAAGGGGACTGGCCATCCTCTGTGAGTATTAGCTGGAAGCTTAGCCCTTACCACTTTATGAGCTCTGTCCTTCCTTCAGTTTGCTTAGCATTGTAGAACTCAAGTTCACCGGACTTCAAACAACAGACCATGGTGAAATAAGAATAATCTAGTTCACATCTTCTATTTTTTATTTATGGAGGTTGATGTTTGTAACTTCTGGCCAGGACCAGATGTTTCAGAAAGTTCCAGAGTTCAGTTCGCTCCTAACAATTTCCTTCTAATTCCTGGTGAACAGGGATTAGCTTAAAACTTTGAAACACAAATGTTTGCCGGTTGCACTATACAGATCCTTTGAAACACTTCTGTTACTCTTACATTTTTATTTTTTCATGGTTTAAAGATATTACAGTGGGATTATTTTAAGTAGCAAATCTTCTGTGCACATTCTACTAACCACAGCCTGTTTCTATGCTAATGAAACAGATTGGGTTTGCTGTAAATGAGGCAAATAAAACTTTGCTTAGCCAAGCTGTGAGAATTGTGTAATGCAGAAGAGAAGAGACAAAACAGACCAAGTAGATTANATATTTATCAGCAATAAAATGTGAGACATGGAGCATAGTGACACTGCTGTCCATAGACATTGACAAGTCTCAAACATGTTTGTCAGTGAAATTAGATGAAGATTTTAACATGTCTCTTTTTACTGGTTCTTCTTAGAAGACTTTCTATTTTTACAAAACAAGGCTCCGGCTCTCCAAACCATCTATTTTTTTCTCATCCTATGATCAGCTTTCAGCTCATCTTTCGTATCAAGAAAGCTCTGCTCTTCATGTGGAAGAAATGTGGGGGGGGAACTTATGGGTACAGTAAGAATTTTAAAACTTTTTAATAAACAAAATCTCCCAGTGCCAGAAGAAATGATCACCAATTATCAGGTCTTTCCAGCCTCCTGTACTACGCAAAGCAGCGAAGACTTAGTGAAATGTATAGTTTCAAATGTTAGTACCACTGAGTAGTAGTTAATATACCAACCTCTTCCTTTTCCCAATTACTTCTAGGAATAGTCAGTGGTCATAGTGCATGCAGTGGTGCTGACAGCATGTTGGAGCAGTAGTTAAAGGTGAAACACTTGCTGATTTTATGTCAGCTGCATTTTAGAAAAATGGCAGTTACTTGCTGTCACCCCTGAAAGTATCCATAGGTCTTGTGAGTTGGCAAGATAGCCTCAAGAAAGTGAAGGAGAAGCCATGCTGCCATTAAATAATCTGATTCTCCTTTTCTTTTTGTTTTAAATCCCAAGCATGTGAATTGTTACTGCAACATATTAAGTAAACTAGTTAGGTTCAATAATGCCAAGTGCAAGGTGCTGCACTTGGGTCGGGGCAATCCCAGGTATTTATACAAAGTGGGGGAAGATCCCCTTGAGAGCAGCCCAGCGGAGAAGGACTTGGGGGTCCTGTTGGATTAGAAGCTGGACATGAGCCAGCAGTGTGTGCTTGCAGCCCGGAAGGCCAACTGTGTGCTGGGCTGTATTAAAAAAGGGGTGGCCAGCAGGGAGAGGGAGGTGATTGTCCCCCTCTACTCAGCTCTTATGAGGCCCCATCTGGAGTACTGTGTCCAGGGCTGGGGCCCCCAGTACAGGAAGGACGTGGAGCTCTTAGGTCCAGAGGAGGGCCATGAAGATGATCAGAGGGCTGGAGCACCTCTCCTATGAGGAAAGGTTGAGGAAGCTGGGCTTGTATAGTTTGGAGAAGAGAAGGCTCCGGGGAGACCTCATTGTGGCCTTCTAGTACTTGAGGGGAGCATATAAGCAGGAAGGGGAACAGCTGTTTACAAGGGTAGATAGTGATAGGACAAGGGGGAATGGTCTTAAGTTGAGACAGGGGAGGTTTAGGTTAGATATTAGGAGGAAGTTTTTCACACAGAGAGTGGTGACACACTGGAACAGGTTGCCCAAGGAGGTTGTGGATGCCCCATCCTTGGCATTCAAGGCCAAGCTGGATGTGGCTCTGGGCAGCCTGGTCTAGTGGTTGGTGACCCTGCACACAGCAGGGGGGTTGAAACTTGATGATCAGTGTGGTCCTTTTCAACCCAAGCACTCTATGATTCTAAATATCCACATAATTCTGTATCTGGAAAAGAAGATCTGCTAATAACGTTTACTACTCAGATCTTTTCTGTTTTTCATTAGGGAAGTGTTAATCTACGTACATAGAGTGTTTGGATCCCTCTAGGTTGTCAGTCAGTATTAGTAGATGCTAGGGTAGAGAATTGTGTGAAACCGATATATTGTAATATGCTCAGATGAATGTGGTGGAAAACAGTAAGATTTTAAAACTTTATTGTTAAGAACATTGCATAATGTTCCTTGGATGATGATCAGTGTCTGTAAGACGTTTGTAAATGAGGATGAGAAGCCTGTTTTCTGTAATTCATACTACAAGATTTAAGACAAAAATTCTAGCATTACTTTTCTGAATAGATACCACAGACATGTATGCTTAGCCTGCCATGAATTAATATGACCTAGCACAGAAGTTAGCCTAAAGTTTTTAGAACTCTGTTGATTATTAGCCAATATAAGTAGGGAAGGAGAAGGTCTAAAGGAAGGTGGAGTTTGAGCAGTCTTGTGAAAGATGACATTAAGACAGAGTTATAGTTGGATATGATGTTCTTGAAAAGCATGAAATTCTTAAATTGTTTTGAATTGCCAGAGACCCTAGGCACGGTTTTAATCCAGCTTTTATAACTGATGTAACTTCGTTGGTTTTTTTTCCCTTCTTATTTTATAGTCTTATGTTGTCAGTAATATATATTACGTAGATCGTTTGCATTTTTCCATTTAACCAGTTTTCTAAATGTTAGCAGGTTTCATTCTGGGAGAGAGTTGTCCTGAGCCTCATTAGCATAATGATATGGGCAGGATATTTTGGAAAACTGAATTGTACTACGTTTGTGACTGACATCACCTTAGCTGGACCACAGCTGTGGTTCCATCTGGCAATTCATGTGCAACTCATGAATAACAACACTGAAGTCCTGCAGTGTTCTGTGATCAGTAGCTTTTAGGGCCATGCAGATGGGGCAGCAAACCCACAAATCACAGTACATCAGCTTCAGAGCTGTGGTGGAGTTATCCAGACTCATGTCTACTTTTCCCTGTTCATTGGACCGTGCTCTGGGGAGACAAAGTAGGTGCAATATTCCATGTAGCCGAAGACCATACACAGATGGGAAAAAAAACAGCCCCTTTTAAAATGAGACATAAATACTTTCAGTAATAAAATGATGCTGGATATGGAGAACTGTTATCTTGACCTAGAAAGCTTTTACTTGGTAAAGAATGTTGTGCTGATGAATCATGGGGAATGTGATTTGAAGTTAGGCTATTGGAAGTATTCTTTCTTTTAACTGAGATGTGGGCTCTTTATATAAAAGTTCAGACAATACTGTCCAAAAAATGTTTAATCTTTCTGTAGCTCAGGCAATGTCTAGTCGGTGTTCTAACATTCTCACATGGCAGGTACCAGGTTGTTAAGATGCACTTTTATCTGCCATGTCTGCTTAGGGGCCAGGACTTACACCATAAGCACACAGGCTTATACCGTATGTGGTATTTGAAGTAAATTCTCACAGGGAGAGAGAGATGAGTGTTTTCCTCTACATAGCTGTCTTTCTACGAGGAAGAGCATGCCAATGGACACCTGCTATTGTTGGGATTAAAGGCAGCAGATGTTAAATTGTCAGAAAGTAATACTGGATGATTTCAGTTCAGTTCCATTCTTTATTGAGGACTAATAGAGGGAAACAATCTTTGTCACCTGCAATGTCTTAAATATTAATACCTAATAAAAGGTATTTCTGGTTATTGCATTGCTTAAAACAGGCATGTATGTAAATAGGAAATTATAAAGTAGAACTGGGAAACATGCTTTTTCCTTTTCATGCCACCTGATGTACTAAATAAAGATGCACAGCGTGGAGTAACAGTATTCAAAAACAAGTGCATTAAAATCCAACTGATCACTTCTTTACTGTATTTTTTTAAATGCTCTTTTAAAGTATTCTTTACTCCTTTCCCCCTCCCCCCCCTTCTGGCTTATTTGCACACAAGTCATGAGCTGCATCATATATTCAAGGATACAGTCAGAAGTTGGCTCATTCCTGCCTGGTGTATCCTATCTGGGAATCAGGAGGCTAAATTAAAAACGCACTTATAAAATGGAATATATTTGGAAGCTTTGTTCTCTTAAACCCGAGCCTTCTGTTGACTGACGTTAGATGATCCAGAAGCAGATGCTGCAGCAGCTATTTGTTGATTTAGTTGCTATGGTGACATGATACATTCGTGTACAGCAGGAAGCTCACTGTACGTTGGCTAATTTGATAGGAAGGAAGGCTTGAGGTAGGTATTGCCGACTATATTGTTAATTGATCCTACCTTTCCCATCCTGCCTCCACATGCTGTTTGGATGCACAGCTCTAGGGAAAGGTAGAGGGAGATGCTCCGGTGTGGCGGTCAGGTTAAGGTGCCCTGCTGAGGGGGGCCAGTGCTCAGCACATCGCCGAAGATTGCCTCATATTGAGTGAATGGAACAGATTGGAGCATCTGGAGTGGTGACTGCTGGATCCTCCTTCAGCCTTTGTCACTGTGGTAGCACCAGTTGAATGAGAGAAATAAAAGGATGCGAGCAACAGTAAGTCAAAGCGCTAAGGCTTTTGAAATGGGATACTAGATTTAAGCATGCCACTAATTAGCATCTTGATTGGAGCGATTAGTGGAAAAAATTGTGATTGTTCTGAATGCCCCAATGACAGAGCATAAATGTGGCTCTGCCTGGAAGTTGTGTATTGTGTTATATTCACCCTTTTCCAGAAATGCACCCTTTTTTAATCTCATTGCAGGCAGGCTTTTAAAGGTACAGGATGCATCTTACAACGGATGTGGCTGTACCACTCTATAAGCAGATTTAGTTGGGGATTTCTAACATTTTGAAGTCACCATGGCCAAAAGAATTAACGACAGTTTTTTCCTAAATTTGTGAAATGTTCAAAAATGAATCAACCCATGTCCTTGTGGCTGAAAATACTTCTCATCAGTACTGTGGAGCTAATTTCAGTTGCAGTATTTTTAGTCAAACCACTGCTTATTTTACATTTCTGTACCTTACCAGCATGTTTAATTACATGATTTCATTGCAACCTTTCTGTTATTTCAGATGTATACCGACAATCATTTGCTACTGAATTAGCACCTGTATCCACATAATGCTAAAAGCAGATTAAAAAGGAATAACAAGAAAAAAAAAATCAACCTTGAAGCTCTTGTAACTTTCCTAATAACCCCCCTTCAGAAAAGAGCATTATTTCTGCTAATACAGAAATGGATTGTGATTGGTGCTTTTTAAGTTATGGTTTCAAGGTCTAGGGAGGAAACGATTTGAGACACTTTATCTGTTTAGTTTTCCAGACTTCTGTTGGTGTGAGGGGTGGGGGAGAAGATCCTCAAAAGATTCGGTCCCCCAAAACAGCGTGAGAGGAAACCAGAACTCTGCTTTTCAGCAGTACAATTTTGCTTCAGTTTGTAACCCTTTCTGTTGTACAGGAAGATTCTTCCTACATATTTCATTGAAATATACTATAACTGTAGTTGTAATATAACATATATAACCTGCTCTTAGTTATTCCTATTATATGTGATTTTCGCAGTGAATGAAATCAATTTATTATATCCTAGCTTCTTCCCTGCTTTCTCCTTACATTCTCAACATATTTCAGTATTTTGATTTGTATTCCAGAATATCAGTCAGTTTTGGTGTTGAAGGATTGGATTTTTTTTATTGTGATATATTTAACAGCAGATCTGTTAGCACTCGTGTTAAATATATCCAGAGGCTTTTAACTTGGTTAGAAAAATTGTCCCAGATTTCACCCGATCTGGAAAAATGAGTAAATTCACAAGGCATGACTTAACTCCTTTTAGATAAAGATACCAGCTAACTCAGCTCCTCTCACCTTCAGTGAGAAGTGGGGGGCTGGAGAAAGGACTCCAGATATTTCTTTGCCCTGAAATTCAGTTGGGTTCCCTTGGTTTTCTTGTCTTTGAGGCAATGGACAGCACCGAGACAAAGTATTTAGTATAATTTTACTCTGGTTTCTTTAGCCTCAGTCTGGACTGAAACACTTAGCATTTTAATTTTCTCCTCCAAAGGGCTGATAGTCCTTAATACTGAAGAATGGGTTTGAGAGCAGGTATATCCTTGAGAGACGTAAAGAGCTTGACATCTATAGATTTTTCCTTTAATGCAGATAAGATAGTACTTGTCTTGTATCCCAGTAACTCTAAAGTGATAGCTTTGATCTTTCAGGTAGGACTTTACTGGTTAGAAATAAAGCAGTGGATATTCAGAAAACTCAATATTTTAAAAGGGCATTGCATAGTTTTCCACAGACAGAGAAGCTTTTAGGCATAAAAGCACTTATTTGGGCAACGTAACTTGCTACAGCAGTTTTGAAAACGCAGCTGATGGTACTGAAACTGTCACCAAAATTTTTCTACATCTGAATTGAATCTCTCAATGTTTGTGTGAGTTCAGAAGAGTCAGGATGGTGTTTCATTCTTGTCTTTTTTAGAAATATAGGTAATGAAACTGTGGCTTCATGATGTGTAATAGTGAGAATCGTCCTTATGTGATAAGGGTAAACTGGACACTTCTCCGTAAGCCTTACAAAAATCTGATGAATTAGGTAGATCATCTTAGCTTTATGTGGCAGGGTTAGGATGAAGCTAAGGAACTGTCTTAATTTCGGATATTTTTTTGCTCCTGTCAGTGTGTTATCAGTATACTTCTGGACACAGTCATTTGTGGTGGTGTTTTTCTGTTGTTTTTGTTCTTTTTACTTCAAGCTAAGTTTAAGCTTCTAGAATCTAAGCAGTAAATTTAAAATATTAACTCTGGATATATGATATATTGGTAATAATATTTTGCATATGTAGTTTTTTTCAGATACGTTCTGTTTCATCCTGTATGTATTTGGTAGGAGCAGCGAGTGTTTGTGAGGCAATATTCTGCCAGTGATTGTTTATTTCCTTAGAGCAGTATAATTTTGGCTGAATGTATCATGTACACACATGTGTATGTCTGAGGAGGGAGCCTTGCCTGTTTTGACAGTGCTGTTCAGAGCTGCCTTTGCATATGTACAGTGGTGAGCAAAAGAAGAAAATTGTGTAAAATTTGCTATGAGATGTCCTTTGTTAAATAGTTTTACTAGGCAAGTTTGTAGATTTCGTTGACTCACTTCAGGTTTTACCTAATAGATGTCAGGGGGAAGTTCTTTACAGAGAGAGTGGTGAGGTGCTGGCACAGGCTGCCCGGAGAGGCTGTGGATGCCCTGTCCCTGGAGGTGTTCAAGGCCAGGTTGGATGGGGCCCTGGGCAGCCTGGTCTAGTGCCAGATCTGGAGGTTGGTGGCCCTGCCTGTGGCAGGGGGTTGGAACTTGATGATCCTTGGGGTCCCTTCCAACCCAAGCCATTCTATGATTCTAATGGAATGTCTTTTTTTTTCCCCTCCATATGGGCAGAAATAATTTAGACTTTTAATTGTACTTCTGGTGTCCACTATGGAAATATGTTGTATTAAAACAGTGAAGTAACACTCTTGTGAATTAAGCCTAAGCTTTTTTGTTTTCTTGCCCTGCAAGTGTTTCACCTTATATAGGGGCTTTACCAGAATCAGTTGTAGTCTGGCACCAGGCCCCCAAGAATTTAGCATTGCAGAATGGTTTGGGTTAGAAGAGACCTTAAAGACCATCCAGTTCTACCCCCTGCTGTGGGCAGGGCTGCCACCTACTTCAGTCTTCCTTACTGTCTGTCTGGTGGAAGACAGACGCGTTCTCCTCAGTGAGCATCTGTTAGTTGTGAAGCCCTCTGGTTCCTCACTTTTTGTGTTGTGGCTGAGAGCACTAGAAAACTTTTCCCTGCATGTTATAATGTGATTCCTCAAGTCTTACACTGCCTTTCTTTCCTGACATTGTCTGGATATGTGGCAAATTGCTGACACATTGCTACTGCAGTTAGCAGGATGGAAGGAGAAGCAGAGATGCTTGTAGAAGCGTGTCTCTTACTGACAGAATGAAGGGTCAGTATTAATTGTTGTTTCAGTGGAATTAATGGACTTTCTGGCTAAATTTAATTAGTCTGCAAGCTAACATATTCAAAACAGGATTAGCTAGCTCTATATTTTAAATCCCCTCTGTGGCCAACTAGGCTTCAGTAAAGAAATACATTAACCTGCATATTCATGTGCCATGAGGAACATGTTAGGGTGTTAAAGAGGTTGTTTGCTATCTATGAAGACCAGCAGCATTTTTTATCATTACTCTTCTGCCTTTAGGAAACATTGCTGTGATCATATTGATAGGGAGAAATACCTCCATGAAGCTATTTTTGGCTTCTGCAGCCTCCCTTTTGTGCTGATAAATGTTACTTCTAGATCTTTCTGGAGATGAGCATTAACATTTGACCTTAACATTTTCCCTGTTTTGGAGAAGTGCTCTGAGTCCAGGTGGCTGCAGCTCTGCCCGCAGTCTCTCTTCTACTTCTTGTTGTTGATATCCTTTTTCTTTCCCCCTGCCATTTTTATCAAATATATTTCATCAGCATTAAAAATAAGGTAAAGATTTGAAGAAAAGACATTCAAATCCCTTTCTAATTCAGTCCGCAGAAGAATCCAGTAGTTTCTCCTGCCAATAGTTTAAAGCCTACTGAATAAAAATAGGAAGCATTGATATTCTGTCCTTCTAGCATTTGTACTGCCTTTGATTCTGTAGATAAAAGATCAGAATACTTTCTCATCCCATCTCACGCTGATCTAGTAAAGCTAAATCATATATGAGACCTTCAGATGAAATTATTGTTAAATTATTGTTACATCTGTTGATAGTATGTCAAACTCAATGTTGCGTGTCTTTGAAAGGCTTGATCGTATTGAGCTACAGTAAAATTGTATTTTAATTTGGATTTAAGTAGATAAATATTATAAAAAATACAGAATTATTGTATTATAGGAGTGCATTTGTCAAATAAGACAGCTCAAATTGTGATTTAGATAGAGATTTTTCACAAGTGGTGAAGATGATATCCCTTAACTACTAGTCCTTCAAAAAGGCAAAGCACTGTAATGCTACTGTCAGGCAGTGTTTATGTATTTGTAATACAAGCATGCTCAAGAATGTTCTCAGAAACTGAGGCTGAATGTCATGGAACAAGTCTGTTC
The DNA here is from genome assembly GCA_016647715.1 of Pavo muticus. Taxonomy (NCBI): domain Eukaryota; kingdom Metazoa; phylum Chordata; class Aves; order Galliformes; family Phasianidae; genus Pavo; species Pavo muticus. Next base: position 493,377 of record JACDJE010000401.1, read on the forward strand.
TAGGAAACTGTTTCTTCCTCCAGAAGGAATATCTGTCTGCAAACTGCCTGGAACAGTTTGTAGCATCATCTGGGAGAGTGCTGGCTGGCATCAGCCCCAAGTGTGATCAGGACTGCTATAACATAGTTCATCTTTGCAGGCGACTGTTGCAGCACCTAGGAATGTTGCTGAGCACTGCTCACTTTGCTAATGCAGCTCTAGTTTTAGGTACCACTGATGTGGTCAAGGGAATGAAGCAGCTGTCTTAAAGAATGAAAATATTGGGACCCTGCGGTGAATGGAAACTGGGCATAAAAGGAGAGGAAATTACTAAGTCAAAAAAAAAAATGAAGGAAGTAGGTGAAATTACTCAAAACCGTTCATCAAATCCTGTAGTACAAGAGCTAGAGGCACTTAGATAGTAGGACACTTGTTTTTAAGATGGCTTAAAGGTGAATTTCAGGAACTTGCTGCTGTAGGAGGTTGTGGAGGCAGACAAGTGTAAGCAAATCCCAAGAGTTTAGGCAAACTTACGGACAGTGAGCAAGGTGGACTGCAGAAACTGCCCGGGCTCTGTTGCTTTCCCTAAATATAGCATCTACAATTGGTGTATTGGAGATAAAGTACTGCACTAGAGTAGGCTACTGACCTGGGCCACCAACCAAGACTGTGAGGGGATTTCTTATGCTCTTGGCTTGAGCAGCTGCCTGAGTTTGAGCAATGATTTCAGTAAAACCTCGCTTAGCTTTCTAATGCGTGACATTATTGAGTTTTATTAGAAAGCTGGTCTATGCCAATCCAGGGTATGCATCTTAGACTGACAGTGGATGGGCAGCAAAGCAGGTGCTTTGAATTTCGGGAAAATAAGTATTTCATGCTAAAAAGTGGTTCTAATACTGTTCCTTTTTGCAGTACCTTTCTGTGTTTTTTAGGATGAAGTTTGCTTTTAACATTGTACTAAGAAAGCTCTGTAATCCATACCAATTTAATTAAACCACTAAAAAGCTTAGTCTATTGTTCATTCGTTTTAACGTCCTTTGTAGAATGAATTAAGTACCATTGAAAAGTATGAAATTACACTGTTAAAACTCTGTAATGCTTTTCAGCAACTGATGTTACAGGTATTTCAAGCTTCAGCCATGTGAGCTGGCCGCTTTGTTTTATTTATGCAATAATTGTTTTGAGGATAAATGTATAGCTCCACTCCAGTATTTTCAGCTTGTATGCTAATCTCCTCTGGAGAGGTATTCTGAATTGCTTTTCATTGAGAACTGTACTGAGGTCATGTGAATCATTATTAAATAGCTGTTTAAAGGAAACAATTTATAGTCCCAGTGAAAATGACAAAAAATTGGTTGTTGACCTAATACTCCATTTCTTAGTAGTCATGTGTTAACATATTCTGAACTTGAGACAAAAATACATTGAGTCAAAGTTGTGTTAGCACTGAGAAAATATGTTTTTAAGTTTTATTAGTTTTTTTTTACAGTAGGTGGCATTTTGAATGCACTTATAGGATTATAGAGCACGTATCAAGGACTCAATGTCTTAAACTCCCATTATTTTGTTAAGCTTGTGAAGTTTTTAATTAGTGTTTTGTTGATGTAGTAAGAGAAATGACATTTGAAAACTGTGTTGAACGTGCCTCCCACTAAGGCTGGCACATCATAAATGATTTTTGTATTAAATTATTGCAGTTATTTTAGAAGAGCAGAAATGTGAGTAGAATAATGCACGTTAGCCTTTGGATAGCAGAATTTTAGATTTGGGTAGCAATTTTAGCCTTTTGGGTAGCAGAGGAATGCAATGGGATTTGTCACCAAAAGAATGAGGCATGGAGGAAGAGGCTGAACCACCTGAATTTGCTAAAGCTTGTCATTTAATCACAACCAACATGAATATTTTGCCCAGCAGAGGGAGGAGGCAGAGATCTAGAATATTTGATGTGAAAGATGAGGGCCTCTGTTCTCATAACACCAGTGGGTTGAGGAGATGGTGTTGTTGGGCAATGAGATGTGCAGGCCTGAACAAAGCTCCTAAAATTGAAGAGTTTTAAGTACTAGCAGACTGTGGATTTTATTTGCCTAACACATGATGCTATGAAATATAGATATTACATTTTCCTTTACGTTTTCTTGCATCTTTGATTACGTGCATCAGATTCTTATGTAATAAGAGTGAATCCCTGGGATTTATTGTCTCTCCTTGTTTATATCTCCTCTGACCAAGAAGGTACTAATCTCCTTGTAAATGTGCATAGCTTTAGTTTTTCTTCTTGCAAGTTGTATACGCTCAGGAGATGAGGGTGTCAAAAACGTCCTTAAAGCAGTGATGACTCCCTGGTTGTCAGCAGCATTAAGGCAGAGAACCAGGGCTGGTTGTATCGATACACTTTACCCCCCAGCACAATGGCTTTTGAAACCAGTGGTTCTTGAAACTTCTGAAATGACTTCAGCCCTGATTCAGTCTCTTTGGCACACTTAGCCACAAGTGTAGCCTATATTGAAACAGTTGTAAAAAATATAAATGAGAATGTACAACATAAAAGCAAGGCTGGAAGCGGGAGCTATTCAGTTAAGTGCAGAATCACACATCAAACAGACTAATGGTCCATTGAAAAGAAAAAAAAAAAAGCAAACCACCTCTATTTCCTATTCCTGAGCATCTAATTAACGTGCATTAAGTCAGCCAGTCTTCCCAGCCTGTTGGTATTCAGATGCTCTCAGAGACGGGAAAGCCTGTTGAAAACTGGAGTATGGACTCCATCAGTAGATCCATTGCCACATGGCACAGCCAGTGCCAGCAGTGCTCTCTCCCACTGCATTATGCCCAGGTGTTGAGCCTTTATCTTCTAAGAGGCACTGTGAAACAAGCAACAAAGGTTTTCATGCAAGAGAAAACACTACAGAAAAAATCAAGAGGTATGTGGACCGCTTGCTGCAGTTGTGCCAATGTGCCCATTTCCATGCTTAGCTTTTCTAACTGGAGCCTCCTGTCCAGATATCCTGCAGCCAAGGTCTGGAGGAGGAGGACCATCAGGTTCCCAAAGCAACATTGTTACCAGGCTGCCAGGAGCCAGGCATTGGCACTGAAGAAATGGGAGCAATGGAGTAACACCATTTATCCCTCATTCCATCTTACTAGGAAGTAATAAAGGGAATTAATTTTTCCACCCGTTGGCTTTACAACTTTTTTCTTCACTTATGATAATGTGATATGATGTAAATCATATAATCATAAAATGGCTTAGATTGGAGGAGACCTTAAAAATCATGTAGTTCAAACCCCTGTGCCGTGGGCAGTGCCACCCAGCAGCTCAGGCTGCCCAGAGCCCCATTCAACCTAACCTTGAGCCCTCAAGGGATGGGGCACCCACAGCTTCTCTGGGCAGCTGTGCCAGGGCCTTGCTGCCCTCTGAGTAAAAGATTTATTCTTAAGATCTAACCCGAATCTCCGCTCTTCTGGTTTAAAGCCATTCCTCCTTGTCCTATTACTATCAGACCATGTAAAAAGTCAGTCCCCCTCCTGCTTATGCACTGAAGCTTTCTATTTTCTTTGTAAAGAAGCAGCAACAAGCCCAATTATACTTTCTTTAGCAGCTTAACAGAGTACATTTTTTGGCCAAGATTTTTGAAGTTGCATGCAAGCAAGACCGAAGAGGTGTCTAGAAGGGAAGCTAGTGATGTGGTTGATGCTCCATCCGTGGAGACTTTCAATGTGAGGCTGGATCAGGCCCTGAGCAACCTGATGTAGCTGTGGTGTCCCTGTTCACTGCAGGGGAGTTGAACTAGATGGCCTTCAGAGGTCCCTTCCAACTCTAAGGATTCTATGATTCTACGGAATGTACCTGTTCTCTGTTTTCCTTTGTTCTAATCTTATTTGGATTCTTCATAGCTATAAAGGTTTCAAAGGAGAATTCTGAAGTCTAAAATGGTGATGGACTTTTACTTTGGTTTGTGTCTGATTTCCATAGTTTTTCAGCTGCATATGCTTTTCTGTGTATTCTACGTTGTGTGGTCTAAAAACAAACAAAAACTAGCAAACAAACACACAAAAAAAGGCAACAGCTTTCTATACATACTGTTCCATATTGTGTATCTGATACGCTTACTTATTAGTTCTAATAATGCTTTATCATTAATGAATGTACGAATGTGCTTGGATCATGGAAAAAAAGGAAATTATAAGATGTTTCTCTTATGCTGAAAACTGTTTGCCACGCAGTAATATTTAAAATACAAACACTGGGAGTCCTGGGCTTCCTCTGACACTTGCTGTAGCAGTTTGATTATTGTGGAATTAAATGTAATTTGTTTAAATAATTTAAGCTGTAGAAGCAATGTTTTGATTATACTGAACAGTCCAGAAAATAAAATTTGTACAGGTGTTGTTTTACCCTGGTTGCTGCTCTCTGCTTGGTTCTTTGAAAAAGTTTGTTAAAAATATCTGTACTTGCTCTTGCTCTAATCTCTTTTCTCTGTGGGATAAAGGCAGCAGATAATGTGATGTGGAAAATAATACGTTCAGACTTTTTTTTTTTGCAGTAAAACTTTTTTTTTTACACATACTGGGCTTTTGTAACATATTCCTGTGTAATGGTTGTGAACACTCTTTTATTTTTAAGGTTATTCTTGTGCAAGTTAATCCAGGGGAAGCATTTACAATAAGAAGAGAAGATGGACAGTTTCAGTGCATTACAGGTAAAACATATATAATATATAATATTTCCACATTCTGCATCAAGATAAATAAGAGTTTCTGGTGTTGAAGGTAAAAGACTGAAAAAAGTAATTTTAAGTACAAGCTTTATTAAACAGTCTAAAAGATTTTGTGTTAGTGTTAGATTTCAGTACCATGAGGAGTGCACTTTTTTGTTGTATTAGATGAAATTAAATAGTGTGGCATTTTCAGTCTGCAGACGAAACAGGCAAGTACTACTGTAGCAACTTCATTAAGCTCATTTATTAAACAGACCTCAACTTAAAAGTTACAGTTGTTAATTTTGGTTTGAGGGATGTGGGGGTTTTTTTGTTCTTTGCTATAATATGGTCATTGTTTTGCTTATGCTAACAGTAGCTGGCTGTTATCCTACTGGTAGTTTTCTTGCCAAACAGCGTCTTCCGTGAGTTCTAGCTTGATCTCGCTTTGAAGTGCAAACACTTATCCAAAATATCTCCTGTGTATTCTTAGATATTTTCTGTTCCGAATTAAACTAGCTATGAGTTAAGTTAACCTACAACTGCAAGAAACAAGCACTCAGACACTGCTGTTGTTTAGAATACCAGTTCACTCTGTTATAAGAGAGCATCCGCAGATTCAGATGCAAGGTCACTTTTTTGTTGTCTATTATCTGCTGGGACAATGAATCCTACCTTCTGTTTTCTGTGTGTTGGCCCAACACCAACAGATACAGTCCTGAGAAGCTGAAGCAAGAGGCTTCCTTCTCCTTTTCTCTCCATCCAGTCTGAGATGAAAAGTCTGTTTCCAGTGTCAGAGACAGGTCCTTGGGCTACAAGATAGCTGATTAAAAGGAGGCCTTGGACTGTAATTAAGTTTACATCAACAATTCTTGAAGTCTACATGTTCATTAGTGCCATTGTTCAAGAGTGTGCTAGTTGCACAGTCTTGTTGCTTCACTTCAGCCACAAATCAGTCAGTATTGCAGCTCACGTTTCTGTAGACTCTTATTTGAAACGTATCTGTATAATAGTTACTTTGCAATTTCTGAGGGGAACAAATTAATTTTGTCTTGCAATTTAAGATTAAAAAAAAAAATCCAGCAACAACAGGTAGGGCTTTATATTTTACCTTTATTGCACAAAACGCTGAGGAGAAGCATACCTTATTTCTCTGGGTTTAATTTCCTCGCATGGTCATTTTGAAAGTGGAAAGTGTGTGTGATGAACTGCAAAAATACTGATATTGTATCTTTACAAATAGAGTTCTTACCTATTGTGATACTGCTTTTATCCTTCCTGATCCTGTTACTTTCTAAATAGACAACTTGCTATTGTGATTTGATTCAACTGCTTATTTCTTCACACTTCAAATATGAAGGTGAGAGTGAGTGGTTATTAGATAACAGTTGTTCCTGGTACTCACTAAGAATAAGCTCAGATATGATCTTTACAACTTTCCTGAAAAGTCCTGCAGCTTTTGCACACAACTTGTTGTATGGGCATTCTCCTTGTCCTTCCCCTTCTCAGGACATGAAAATAATATGGCATATATGTAGGTGGTGTTGAAACAGAGATCATAACTTAGGTTTTCATGTCTATATGTTCACTAATCTTAGAGCAGAACCAGCTGGGCATGTTCACTTGAATGCGCCTTTTCTGGTCTATTCTTGCCGCTCTCGACATTTCTGTGTTACGACGATAATGTCAATACATCTTTTACCTTTATGACTTTTTGGGTCTTTCTGACTTAAAGAAGAAACTCCTTTGGCAAGTGATACTGTATTGTTTTATTTTATGGTTTGACTGTATTGTTTTATTCTTACGGTTTGACTTTGGGGAGGTGCTGGGTGGAGCCAGGAGTTGGACTCAATGATCCTTATGGGTCCCTTCCAACTCAGGATATTCTGTGATATTCTGTTCTGTTTCATGGTATGTATTGCAACTAATGAGGAATGTCTGCTGTATCTAGATTTGTGTAAAGTGAATGATTTCATGCAGTGCATGCTGTGGAGATCAATGGTCCTTCTTGCTCTGCCGCAGCTTCTCAAGTGTAGTCTGCTTTACTTTGCCACAAAATGGATGCCCAGTCTTCAAAATGGGTTATAGCCACAGGAAACTATTGCACTGACACTAAAGAAAGAAACCTCACATTATTTCCCTGTTTTTATTTTCTTCACTGTATGCACTCTGTTATTAGGTCAATTCAAAACTAAAGAGGTAGAAATACATAATGAGTACGATTTGAAGAGATGCTTATTTAAGAAAAAGGTATGGAGAAATGAAGATGTCAGAAATTCAGTGGAGAAGCTATTAGTGGGAAGTTGATTTAGTCATCATAACGTGTCTTAATACTGCTTTCCAGTCTGTTTTTCTGTAAATATTTGCCAATCTTTATATTCTTGCCTGACCATATTGACTTAACGCTCAATAAAAAAAATGCTCTCTGCTTTTTCTGTGATGTGCTGTGTAAAAAGAGGCTATGCTACATATGTTAGAAATGTGTATCTGCATATTACTTTCCAAAGATACAGTGCATTGCTCGCAGAAAAACTGTAATTATAGACAACATTGCATATTGATGTAATTAATGTTGATGCCTCAGAATCTACCCAAAGAACAGGCATTTCTTCTTGAAAACAAGAAGTCATTGTCCTTCCAGAAGAAAGGGGAGATATGTATATAGCGAATATTTTAGAATACTCTTTAAATTGTCAGTGAAGAAAACATAAAGTACCAATTAATGGAGAAGCACACACTGCTTTTTCTGTGGCCTAACTTGTGAAGAAAATACTGCGTTTATACTGAGGTCTCTATGCTTGCTGTCTGCTTGCTGTATAACTCACTCAGATGATCTTTAAAGCTTTAAATGATCTGGAACTGTAAGCTAGAAGTGTCTGCTTAATGTATGCCTCTTCCATGGCAGTTAAGATTGGATGAAAAGGCCATTGTGTGTATTTCCTAGTTTGAAATCTGCAAGTTTGGGAAAAGAGCAGTGCTTGTTGAGAGATGCTTTCTCCTTGGTTAATCACATCCCTTTATTTTGACAGAGTTTTGATGACTTTGTGTATTTCTTTATGTATTGCATGCATGTTTCTGTAAAATAACAAGCACCGTTGTTTTATACTTCTGTAGTTAACTGCTTAGGTTTTAGCTGCTTTTGTGTTGTGTATATTTTGACTTAACTACAACTTCAAATGAGCACTTCTCAGTACCAGTGGACAATTTCTGATTTTATAACATATTTTGTTTGACTGCACAGTGGTTTGTCTGATAGCACTGACTTCTGCCCACTCTTTTAACACAACTTCAATTTAAACCATTTGGCAGTCTTTTACTTTCCAAAGACACAGTGATTTTCTTGCTAGACAGACAGGAAAATATCTGGCTGCGTATCTGTGCGTTACACCAAAATGCTTATTTTCAGGAGAGTTCTTCTAGATAGTGTTCTGACATACTGGAAGTATTCAGACTTCTGTGGAAACTTTCCTTAAGCGAAAATTTCCTTCTGTTGAAGTGAAATAATCAGCTACATTAGCGATTCAGATAACCAGGTTTAAAGTATATGAATGGGCTCTCTTTGTAGAGTTGAATTACTGCAGATCACTCATTCATGAATTCTTCCTATTGCAGGATAAATGAATGAAGATGACTCATCTTAAGCACATTTTATAACAGTCCCAAGTTGCAGCTAAGGACTATTAAATATTACTTGACATAATAAGAGAGACAATGTTATATATGCCTCTGCAAAGGAAAATTGCCATTTTTATCATAAAATAAGAAAATATATGTAAATTAGAATGAGTCATGAATACTTCATGTTTTGAAATGGAATGAAGTATCAGTGTTAAGGTTAGTCGCTAGGATAAAAGTTAAGCAACCTTTTTTTTTTTTTTGGAGTAAAAAATAGAATATTTCTTAGAAGTATTTTGAAGTGAGTCAAGAGGAAAAGGGGAAGATCGTATCAACTCAGACTACAGTAGTGAAATACAAACTTCATTTCGTTCTAAGATGAATTTCAGTTTTGGAAGAGCAGAGCAGACCTGCCCATTATCAGAATAGTATTTGAATAAAGCTGTTATGTGCTGCTAGGTGCCATGTGGTTTTGTGTTTTCAGATAGCATTAAGGCAACCATGCTGGACATCTTAAAATAAATGTAACTCCTGCCTAGGCGATTTCAACAACACCAACAAAGCCACCATAAAAACTCAGTTCATTTTGTTCTTTATAGCACATAATGCTTTGATGTTGAGTTTTATTTAAGAGTAAGTTATTGTTTGAGGTGGTTAAACACAGATGTGCAGAATTTCTGACCCACTCAGCAAGTTCTCACGAACTCCCCAGAAAGGATTTTTGTGGTTGCTGATGGTCATTGGAAGGTGCTGCTTTCACAAGGAGATCAGAGCTTACTACCAAATCCTAAACCCACTGTGTAGGTCGGAGGAAGTACGTGGTGCCATTCCGTGGTGTTCTTAGAATGCACCAGATGCCTGCCACTGCAGTTGTAATCCCATATGTTAGCTTTAAGGGTGGCATCACCTCTAGAACTACTGCTTCTTGGTTGTTAAATTCTTCAGTGTCAGCTTTAGTAGTGGGCAAAGTTTAGAGATAGGATGATATTTAAATGCATATGTCTGTATTATTGAATAAACTAGCAAAAATAATAACACACTGTTAACAAGAATTCTCTTCTCGGGCGTCTCTACTATGCTAGACAGCTTGTGAGACTGGGTAATGAATTTGTACAAGTAAACCTATATATGTATTGGTTTCAGTGCTCTTTTTTCCTGCTCCCTTTAAGAACAGTTACTGGACCACCCAGAGAAGCTGCTTTGGGTGATATTTTCTTTCTGTAGCCCAAGTCAGACATTTTTCATCAGTTTCCATTCACCTAATCCTGATTTCTGAATGTTGAGACATTACATGAGGATGCAGGTAACTTTACTTGCTGTCCTTTTCCTCTTCAGAGATGCTGTACTGCTTTTCAACATTTTAGCCTTCTGAAAGCTGCAAATGTAAGGCTTTATACATCAGGTCTTTTAAGCAAAACAAACCTTAAGTGGCAAATCATTTCAGTTAATTCCTGTCCATGTGAGTGTTGCGTAGAAGACTGAACATGATATGCAAGGCTGAAACTAGATACATTAACATCCTCTTGTACATGTTAATTTTAGGATCTCGGTCACAAGTATGTAGAGGACTTTATAAAGGCCCTGAGGAAAGCTAAAACAAGTCAGCTGAAAGTACTGAGATCACAGCAAGCAACAGCAACTTAAAGCCCACCTAACTCTTTGTCGAGGATTTTCCAAGCTGAGTCTAGTAGTAACTTAAATTTAAAGCAGCTCAGTTTGGAAATGGCTTAAAATATGAAACAATTTCTAAAATGCATATGAATGTTTGCATTTTCTGATGCCTACAGTCAAACTAAATGTAACAATGTTAGTATCAGTCAGCCATGCATGAGTATTACTGCAGAGGAGGCTTGACCTCTTTTGTTACAGGAAGATGTTAAAGAGAGTGATGAGGTGCTGAAACAGGCTGCCCAGAGAGGTTGTGGATGCCCCATCCCTGGAGGTGTTCAAGGCCAGGCTGAATGGGGCCCTGGGCAGCCTCCAGAAACAGAGGTTGGTGGCCCTGCCTGTGGAGGGAGGTTGGAGCTTGATGATCCTTGAGGTACCTTCTAACCCAAGCCATTCTATGAAAATGACCGTGACACATGGTTATGGTTCCTTGATTTGGAAATATCTCATGCCACAGTAAGCAAGGAGCTGGCCTTCTTGCGTTCCTAAGTAACTGTAAACAGGGAGCTGGCTTTTTTATAGCTTAGAGTAATGATCAGAGTGCATGAATGCCCTTGCAAATTTTGTATAGGTAAATTAGTATAGAGGTTGGATGAGACATAGGAAAACCCCTTCTGATAAATAATAAAAAAAAAAGGTGAATTTAAGTCTTGCTGCTCATACATTGGCTTTGTCATATAGAACAAATTATACTCCGTAATTTTGAATGTCATTGACATGGAAAATTTGCCCTTAAACCCTACTGCTACAGCTTTTCTTTTACTAGCAATGTGCTGAATTAAAACTAACACAGATGCCTGCTTGATTCTGTAGTCTTTTTTGCAATAGGGCAGTGCTGAGGGAGAACCATCCCTCAAAACTCAGTTTTATTGATGAAGCTGGCAAGGAAACACAAAACAAAGTCATTTCTCTAACCAGAATAAGCTGTAGCAATCTGAAAGTCTGTTTACACTAACTCTTTCTGCTCTAAGAGCAGCCACAAGAACTAACCTCTAAAGAGAGCACACTCCCTTCTGTGGGAACTGCCTGACCTTCTCCTTGGTTAAGTCTGAAGGGGAGATGGTGGCCTCAGTCTCCTTCAGCTCTTAAAGAGGCAATCGGTGATACCCCAAGGAGCTATTGCTGGAAAAGCTGACTTGATCATGCTGCTTTTCTACTAAATTTCTGAAGTATGCCATTCCCTGAATAAACCGAACTTGACAAAAGTTTGATTAAAAGCAGATCAGGCTTCTCTTAACACCTTCTGCAGTTGCAAATTTAAAAACAGATTAGAAGGAGAAATTCAGATCTTTAATCATGTCTGTTTTAGAATGTTTTAGGGAAAACTTAATTTTTCTCTCTCTGATTTGTTTTAAATGTTGTTAAATAGATCTAATATCTTTATTTGGACAAACCACATTTATAATGCTTCTTTCTTGTTACTTTCTCATCCTTCTACTAAATATTATTCTACATTGACTTATTTCACACATTTTGAAATGGATGAGTTTATGATTCATTATATTCCTTATAAGATACTCAGTTTCTCCATTTCACGTCCCATTTTCTAATGTATTCTGATCACTTAATCTTTCCTTGTATCTTCTTTAGTTCCCTCCTTTATTCTCTCTTTTCAATGCACTGTATACCCAGCCTATCTGTAGGAAGCTTCTGGAGACGTTCGTTTGAAATATCAGTGCTTCAGCTGCATGCTCAAGACATCTAATTTTAGGTGCCTAAATGTGTGTTTCTATATGTGGCCTTGAATCTGAGCTCCCATTATAAGTAGTGAAGGTTTAGTCACTAGCTACAGTGTAGTCAGTGCTTTTCAGCTGACATCAGTTTGAACTGAATAGCTCTCCAGGCTTCTCTATCTGTACTGACTCGATCCCCACATAGCGTAATTGGAGTTTGAAGTCCTAGCTTGCATGCAGACATACAGTTTTAGATACCCAAATGAGATGTCTCCATTCTGGAGCTGAAGCCTGGCTATTATAAATGGAAACAAGTCAGCCTACACCATGAAAACATCTCACTGGCGTCCATTCTTTTGAAGTTTTACCCACAGTTCCCTCAAGTTTTGCTTTTGAGCTCTTCAAACTCATCCATTTCCATGAGCACCTAACATCTCACATCTTAAAAGGAAGATTGCCAATACTTGGATATACGTGTTAGGAATGGAGTTATGGCCAGTAGCTGCAACTAGGAAATGCACCTAGAGTTGACTCCTATGACTGCAGTCAGTAATTTCTTGCCCTGAAGACTGTAAATCATTAACTCATACTGTTGAGGTTCAGGTGCTACTATAGGCAGTGTAAGTCTGGAATCACTTGGATGACTCTTATGCACAGAGTTAAGCCTGACGGGTCTGTGTCTGAAAATATTAAGTCCCCTGGCACTGCAGTCAGTTTATCTGATCCCTTACTCTGCTGCTGATAGGAAATAAGTAGCCTTGTATTTCTTGCGTTATGAAACAAAAGAAGGAGAAAATTGATGTTGGATCTCTTCTTGGATTCTAACATAAGTAGAATATTGGTTAGCTGTTTGAACTGAATCAGAGATCAGAGACGCAGGCAAAGGAGTTTGAAAGAACATTTTACTTAGGATTTTCAATTAAGATCCTAATATTTAGAATAACTTACACTGATAACATTTTCTATATATTAATCAGATGAAATCTGGTTGATTAAATTCATAAAGTTCTGTGAAAATTGCTAACATTTCTGTTTTATTAAATCAGAGAACCTCATAAGGGCTGAGACTGGCAGGGCCCCGAGGGTCCATCTGCACCATCAGGGACATCCAGAGCAGAGTGTCCAGGGCCACATCCAGGTGGCTTTGGGAGTTCCCACAGCCTCTGGGCAGCCTGTGCCAATGTTCCTGCTGTTCAGAGGGAACATCCTGTGTTCCAGTTTGCGCCCATGTCCTTGCACTTCACATCACTGACAGAGCCTGATGCCCTCTCTACAGGGATTTGTGGACACTGAGATTTCCCTGAGCCTCCTCCTCCAGCCCCAGTTCTCTCAGCCTCTCTTCACAGGAGAGGTACTCCAGGCCCTTCATCATCTTTGTGGCCCTCTGTTGGACTCTCTCCACTTTGCCCACATTTCTCTTACACTGAGGGGCCCAGAACTGGACCCAGAGCTTCAGATGTGGCCTCACCAATGCTGAATAGAAGAAAAGGATCACTTTCCTCTATGTGTGGGCAGTACTTTGCCTAACACTTTCCAGGATACTATTTTCCTTCTTAGTGACAAGAGGACATTACTGGCTCATGTTCAACTTGGTGCCACCCCAGGACCCCCATGTCCTTTTTTTTGCAGAGCTGCTTTCCAGCTGGGTGCCCAGCATGTCCTGGTGCCTGGGGCTGTTCTTCCCAAGGTGCAGGATTCTGCACTTCTCCTTGCTGAGCATCATGATGTTCTTGCCAGCCCACCTCCCCAGCCTGTCAGGGTTCTCTTGGATGGCAGCATAGCCCTCTAGTGAATCAGCTAGTCCCCCCAAACAGAAAACAGAAAGAAGTTTCTCTGTTTCCTTATTTGACTAATTCTTTAAAAACAAATTGTGCTTTGTTTTATAAAAACTCAGAAACAGTATATTTAAGTTGACTTTTAAGTGAATTTCATGAAGATTAAAAGACCAGAACTTTGTGCATAAGCACTACTTTATTTAGAAGTTCTTTAACAATACGTACAGTAGAAATACAGGCTGGTGTGTCATCTGTTGGAAATGCTACAGATTGTTAGATGAAACTCCAGGATGTTTCTTTACAGTTCTACCCTTTGAGATTCAGTCTGTTTTGCTGCATTCTTGAAGTATAGCTGCAGCTGTGGAAGTGTTCAGACTGCTATCAAAGGCTTAAAGTTAAATAAAAAATAACTTTTAATTAATTTTTATTTACTGTTGTTCTATTTGTATTCCAGAAAGTAGTCTTGGCTGCCTTATTTCCTGGACCACTTTCGGGCACATGGTAGCTGTGAAGAGTGGTGGGAAACCAACATCTCTATGGCTCTGGAGCAGCTCTCACAGCCATTACATTTCCTCAAGACCGAGCAGGCTCCTGCTCTTAGTTTTGATTTCTTTTCCCTAATGGATGAATCAGTAGCACATGGCCTGAAAGATATGGCTGTGCATGTGTTATTAATAGCAGATGATGATAGTTGTAGTCTTTTTGACTGTTAGATGACAGGGTTTGTCAGTTTGCATGGCTTACATGATCATGACGCTTTTGAACTTCATTAAATTCGTGGTGATTTAACTTCCCTTTCTTCCTTTTGCAGACGTTCATGTAGCAATCTGTTTTACATCTAAAGCAGTTTGTTATCCAAATGAGGGGAAGGAAGATAACAAGGCCATTACAAACATATAGGCTAGCTGTGCACAGATATAAATAGCTACTGTTTAACGTGAATTAAAGACCAATTACAAGTGTGTATGCTCAGCCACTTAAAGCCATTGAGAAACAGCGTAATTACATGCAGCTTCACATAGTTTGAAAGGCCAAATTCACTGGTGGCACATGCAACTATCCAAAGTGCTGCTGTTCTTTTTATGCCTAAGAGAAGGCCTTTCTCAGCTGCAACAAACTTCCAAAAAAATTCAGTTTTCTGGAGCAGGTGCTCAAGGGCACCACTGAAACAGCCTCAGATTTCCTCAAGTGGCTGTAGGGCACCCCATAAATAGAGAAGTGTCTCAAGTTAATGGATGTTAGAGCTACTGGAAAGCTGACTACGCACTCCTTCCTTTCTGACTAAGCAGCTATTCTGTGAGCGTATGGTTTTATCTTCTGTGCCTGCTCTCAGTTTGTTTTTTCCGGTAGCCTTTTCTCCAGCTGTTTTATTCTTTCTTTCCCTTTGATGCTGGACATACGGGCTATCCTCATACTGTGTATATTGTGTTTCCCTTGGATCATTTTGACTGTTGCATTCATAGGTGGGATGAATGTACCTCCCAGAGCAACTGGAGAAAGAGCTTTTTTTACGACTCAGTATTTGGTTGAGAAAAGGTGGCTTGCCACCTCTCTTTATTTCTTCAGTGATACAAAACCTCATTTTGAAATTTCCCGTGGACTTTGTAAAACTTTTAGTTACTCTGTTTTGATACTTAGCAGATTGAAAAATGATGTTACATCTCAGTTGAAATGACTTAAAAGTCATTTTTCACCTGTTCCCCACCACCTTTTTTTAAAGTAGTAAGTTATGAGAAGTAGGAAGAATGAGAAGTTTGTATTCTTACTTCATGGATAATTCTTAGGAGTGATATGGAATTGTATTTTCAATAAGATAGGAGTAAGTTACTGTGAATAAAACAACATATTGCAACGGACATAGAAAATCTAGGTCACTTGAAGTAGGACTGTGCTGAATAAAGACCACAGCAGGGCCATGGGCTGGGAGAAATTCCCAAACTAGGGGAAGAACTGTGAGGTCAAGGAGCTATACCTTACTGATACTGCATTCCTCTCTTCCAAGAATCAGAACAAAAGTTGGTGATAACAGAGAGGGAAGAAAAATCCAATGCTTGTACAGAGGGTTGTCAGCCTTTCTCTTTTTCTTTATTTTCCAAAACCTTGTGTTAAATGCTGTCTTTCAACAGACTGTCTTAAAGTCCTTTACCGTGTTACAGCCTCAGCCATTGTAGCTTTAAAGAGGGTTTGCTCTGAAAGGCTGCACACCCGTAAGAGCTGGGTCTTATGGTTTACATGGTCAAGAGACATCTCAGTAGAACTCCTAAGTTGCTGGTACATTCAGAAAATAACAAAAATACTTAACTTTGCATTTATTCTTATTTTTTTCTTTCTATTTAATTTACTGTTTTGTGATCAGGCACAGAACCGCTTTGTAGGATAAAATAAGTTTAATCTCATCTATCATTAAGCAGATAGTTAAATTTGAGAAGCCATCTGACTCATCACCTGTTAACAGTGAACAAAGCTGCAGAGGACTGTAGTGTGAGATTAGCTTCCTCTCCCGCATTTATACTGCAAATAGATACAACAGTACCTGCAAGCACTGAGGTTTTGAGATTGATTGTTGGCTTGATTGCTTCTTACTCTGGACTTCCAGCCAACATGAGTTAGGACAGTGCTTTTCTGTGCTTGTTGAAAATGTGACATTATGTAGCCTTTCCAGTAATATATTTGTTAAAGGTGTGTTTTTATGCTTACGACACCCTTCTAATTCTTACACAATGAAAATATTGCATTAAAAAGGAGGAAAAGGTGCCTTAGAAATACCCTTGGAAATAGAGCTATATACACTCTCAAGTTTTCTTGCATGCTTTTCTAGCAGAGTATATGACACATGCTAGATTTGGAATCTTACTTGTATACTCACGCAGCTTTACCTGTAGGTTTTTTCCCTGGTTCATCTTCTGACGGGTCTTAAAAATACCATCCAGAGCACCGATTTGCCCATAATAGCCCTCCAAGTGTGCATTATGTTCACAGAGTTTCAGTGTGCTGTCATTGTTTTTCAGTTACTGAGCCTCATCCTCTCATCTGAAAAAACTGATCCATTATTTATGATGGGAAAGAATCTACTTTCATCTTGGTGACAGCAGTTAAGTAGAAGGGTGTTGGATTTTTTTATTCTTATTTTTTTTTCTGAAGTACATAAGTGTAGGTTTCTGAATCTTCCTGTTGGGTGGTGGTGATATGCTGCTGTATCTGGACAAGTAGTAGATTGGCAGGTAAACATTTCTGTGCAGCTTCACAGAACTGGACAAAGGTGTGAAGTGTCTGGGAAAATATCACATGGAAAAAGAGGTTGAATGTCAGTGAGGTAAGGTTGTACCTGTGTAGGATATAGCTTTTGAGTATGTGAAGGCCGGTAGGAAGTAAATAAAAGGACTAGAAGAAAGTAAATAAAAGAATTAGAAAATACAGAATGAAAGGTATGCAGTGGAGTCTTGAGATCATACACTTGCGTGTTTCCTGTTTCCATACTACAAAATTGAAAGCATAGTACAGAATGTTTCCAATTGTATCTCCAAAGAGCTTCAGCAGATTCAATATAATCTTACTCATCTAGTGTTTTTTTTTTTAAGGTTCGAAATTGAGGAGAAAATAGGAAAGGATTGAATGCTGAAGCATGATACACAGATAGCCTAGAATGTGAATATATTCCTTTTTAACCACTCAGTAACTAATGGGCTCAGGTGTCTTTCAGCTACCAAGGTATTCCAGAAATACCTTTCAGCTAAGATGGCGATCCAGGGAACTGCAGTGGCCTAGAAAGTCTATATTCCAGAAATGGTGAAAGATCAAGAAGAGAGTGTATTAACTGTTTAAAGGAGTGTTGTTTGAATGGTACCCCTAAAATGGATGAAAGACAATTATATGCCATACAAGGTCATGCATAAGATTAATAAATTATAAATGGGGATCTCATTGTTTGAAACATGATAAGGAGGAGGAGGAAGCAGGCAAGCTATTTCACTCACAAGATAAGTATTATCTCCAGTGTAATGTATCTGTAAAGGTTACTGTGATCATAAAATGCATCAGACAGTAATTGGTTGTACAGCTTGGGATGTTCAGTTGCATTTTATAGGATTCTGCTGAGACATCAACTGTACTTTGATAATTCATGTTTACAAAAGATGAATTGAAACTGATTCCAGCTGTTGCAGAAAAGAGCTGTTAAGATATTCAGAAGAATCATGAGCCTATTTTATGAAAGAAGACTAGAAGAGCTTGGCTTGTTTTGCTAAAAATGAGTTTTGTTAGGAATAGGTAAGTAAACACCAGGGATTTAAAAACTAATAATGATAAAATTAATGCTGGAGCTGATTGAAAGCCAAGTAGATGTCAGAAGGCTATGGATAAATTTTATCTAATAATAAGAAACCTCATGGCTACTTAGGAGGAGTGCTCAAGAATAGCATCCCTGTGGGAGACATACAGGTAAAAGAACTGATTGCTTTTAAGATTGGTCTTGATGCTTCTATATACAATCCATCTGTGATGGATCCTGATGTTTGATAATAGGGAAGAGGAATGAAGCAGTAATTGCAGGTGAATAGGCTTGATTCATGAGGTATTTTTCAGTCCTTTAGCCCCAGTGGTCCAGCAGCAGAAAAAGTAGATCTTCTACACCCAGACAACAGGGAAGCAATAAAAAGATTTCGACACGAAGAACACATTTACTTTCCATCTGTTAAGCAATTTTATTGTCTCAGCTCCTTAGAAGAGGGGTATGCTGATCAATACAAAATGCATGGTCAGTAGCTGTGCTGTTTTAGTACATTTTTTCCCCTTTTGTCTGGTTTGGAATGACAGTTTTTGAGCTAAGTTAGTTGCTTCATCCCCAACCTCTTGTTTGGCACAGGTAAGCAGATTCCTTACATAGTTCCTTCTGGTTCTGAGTTCAGTTTGGCTGCTGAAGCAATGGGTATTTTACTTTCTAAAAAGTATTTGGTTACAGAGCAAATTGAGTTTGAAGAGAACACTTGCAGCAGCATAAGCTTATCTTTGTGTCTGGTCCCTGCTTACTGCTTTACCAGATGTTGTCTTTCTGATAATACATATTTATTAACCTTGGTGAAAGGTTTTATCAAAAGCAACCTTTGTCATAGGCGCTCTTACTGTCTGTGCTTACATGCTTTCCCTGTGTGGTAACTTGCTAGGGATATGGAGAAAATAATTCCTTGCTGAAGGGATCTGTGGAGAGCTCATTGTGGAGAATTAAGGGTCCTTTGTCACATAAGAGACGCAAAAAAAAACCTCAACCGTATAGATCTACAGATTTCAAATGCTAAACCTGTTGGCCACAACAACCCCAGGCAACGCTACAGGCTTGGGGCAAAGTGGCTGGAAGACTGTGTAGAGGAAATGGACCTGGGGGTATTGATTGATGCTCGGCTGAACATGAGCCAGCAGTGTGTCCAAGGTGGCCAAGAAGGCCAATGGCATCCTGGCTTGCATCAGTGTTGCCAGCAGGAACAGGGAAGTAATTGTACCTCTGTATTCAGCACTGATGAGGCCGTACCTCGAGTACCATGTCTAGTTTTGGGCCCCTCACTGCAAGAAGAACATTGAGGCCCTGGAACGTGTTCAGAGAAGGGCAACAAAGCTGGTGAGGGGTCTGGAGCACAGGCCTTATGAGGAGTGGCTGAAAGAGCTGGGATTGGAAAAGAGGAGGCTCAGGGGAGACCATATTGCTCTCTATAGCTACCTGAAGGGAGGTTGTAGTGAGGTGGGGGTTGGCCTCTTCTCTCCTGTAACTAGTGATAGGACTAGAGGGAATGGCTTCAAGCTGCGCCAGGGGAGATTCAGGCTGGAGATTCAGTTAGGAAATACTACTTCTCTGGAAGAGTGGTCAGGCACTGGAATGGGCTGCCCAGGGAGGTGGTGGAGTCACTGACCCTGGAGATGTTCAAGGAACGTTTGGACGGTGTGTTGAGGGACATGGTTTAGTGAGAACTATTGGTGATAGGTGGATGGTTGGACTGGATGATCTTGTAGGTCTTTTCCAACCTTGGTGATTCTGTGATAAAAAAAGTTTAAAAGATAACAAGTTCATTAGATAGCCTGTGATGTTTTGTGTTGTTTACTAAACCACACTAACAAAAATGTAAGGTTTGCAGTAGGAATTAGTTGGAGCGTGTTGTGATCTGTATGAAATAGTAGGAGCATTTCACCGCAGAAGGAGCCACAGGTGTTAGTAGCATATGTAGTTCCATTCTATGTTGCTGTGTCTCATTTGAGAACATCAGGGTTTTCTAATACGTGCTCTGATTTGGGTTTAATTAATTTGAGACCAAATTTCTGCAAAGCTTTTTGAACAAGAAAATTTTTGTTTGTTGACCTTGAGTCATTAGCAGACTCCAAAGTGTTAATTTAAATGGTGAAGCATATTATCACGTTGGCTGCTATGTTATTAAGAATTTTCAAGATCAGTAGTTTTTCATGCAGCCTTTATTTCCACTTCTTTTCAAAGCATCCCCTGTAATAGCTGTTTTCGACTCCAGTCATAGGAGTCATGTTCATGTTGTTTGGATTCTACCTTAGTTTTAACTGAAGATTTTAGCTGCAGAAGTCACAGTGCAGCCCAGGTCACCCACTGTATCACAACCTAATCCTAGCAGCACGCTGAATCCATTGCTTCTGTTTTGACTGCAGAATTCCTTACAACCTTGTGATTGTACAGAACAGGCTGCATGGGAAAAGGCAGAAACCACATATCTAAGACCTACTGGAGCAGAGATAATATAGAGACAGTATGTGAACGTTGCCTCTCTCTCCTAAAGGCAAGACAGGTTATTTGTTTTACTCAGGCTCTATTAGGTTTCTCCAAAAATACAATTCCTAGCAGCAACAGCAACAGGAAATTGGTTAAAGCACTCACCCAGAATTGAGATATGAGGATTTTTGCCTTACAGAGCACATCAGCAGTGAAAATTTAGCTCCAGATTCCAGCAGAGTCCCCTGGCTGTTATGCTATGGGAGGTGCCGTGTTGAGGCATCTCTCCATGTCTTTTGGAGATGGCTTCTTCCCTTCCTCTCCCCACAAAAAAAAAAAAAAAAAAAAAAAGAATACCAGAGAGAAACTTGTAGGAAGTCAGTCTGCCTTTCTAGGGATTCCTATACAATTTGGGTGAACTCTTGGTTCAAGTTCTCCTTTCAAAGGTTGACATTGTATTTTGCATTTAGAAACCTGATCAGTGGAGTTAACTGTGTCTTGTAGCAGGGACAGGAGCTTTATGTGCTGCGTTTCACTTTCCTAGTGGCCTATCTTCAGCAGAGGTGACAATGTGTATGAGACAGATTTTTCCATAGTCTGGTGCCCATAGCACTCTTCCAGACTGGGAGAAGCTGAGTGTTAGAAGAAAGCTCAGAATTTAGTTTACCTATCAACTGAATAGGAAGACATCTTTTCTGACAGTAGGGATCTCCTAACAGAGACCTTGATCTACTCCAGTGAAATTGGACAAGAGTTAATAGAGCAGGTCCGAACCAGGTATCTCCTTGAGGACACACTGCCTGTGTTTAATGATTTGTGTCATTTGGTATGAGATGGCTTCCTGATAAATGTGCAAAAGCACGGAGCTGTCATCCTGAGGCAGCATGTGAATCACCTTGCTGAAGCCAAATGTTTGCTTTAAGTGTTGAAAAGTGTAAGGTGTGTAACATCAGATGTTTTCAGCTTGGTCTTATGTCTCATTTTTGTCATATGCCATTATTGTGTAATTTGTCTGCTTGGGGCTTGTTCTTTACAGTTTGTACCATGACAGAAGGACTGTACATTACCAAATGTCTCCTTTCAAACTGTCAGCTTCAGGGAGTGTTTTTCTCCCTCATGCTCTGAAACAAAACCGTGTAATAAAGTGTTATTTCAACATTTATTTCATAGTTCAGAAGCCTACATCTGAACATTTTCTTCCCAAACTGCAATCTTAGTAGAGTCTTCATGTTGGCTGAGTCAAGTGAGCATCTCTCATTTGGGCATAAAAAATGGTAGTATATGGTGAGTGTGAAGAGAGGAGGTCTTGTAGGACTGATATTCATTTCCATTTGTTTTGCATTGTTTTACAGAAGATCTGCTCATCTGACCAGAGCAGCAAATGCTAGAGTCACTTATGTTCACGAGAAGAGTAAAATTTCAGTGGGACAGAGCGGTTGTGTTCTGTCACTTTATTTTTCAAATCAATGTACTTAGTAGCCTCTTCTCATTGCAGAGAGTGATATTTAGGCCTGCTTTTCACCAGACAGCCTAACCCTAGAAGTTCCTTTGTTTTGAAATGCCCTGCTCTACAGTTTGGTAAAAGCAGTTCAGCATTTACATGTGTGCTCTTGCTTTTCTTAGTCATTATCTATGTGCAGATATGTCTGTGCATATATACATATGTTATGCATACATATATACACATACATAACTCGAGAGTGAGAATATTAAGAAATTTACACAGAGGAGAAGAGGTTTCTCCAAGAGCCCACTCTGAGACAGCAGACTATGACATACTTTTACCCTCTAGTTTGAAGTCAGTGTAGGCAGGTAAGTATGTACAGAAAAAATAACCCATTAGTGTAATAGCTTGAGTATAATGGTGCCAAAAAGACCTTTACAAATAATTATCCTACGTAACTTTTGGCACAACCAGCCTGGGAAGAAAAGAAGTTGATGTCTGTGCTTGCCACCATCTCTTTTCTATGAATGAGTGTGCTCTTTTCTAGAAGCTTTCTACACACCACGAGCTGCTAGCTGCTGAGACACTTGTGCTGTTCACCCCTTAGCCACAACCAGTTACCAGCAGTAGTGCTTACCATTTGGATCTTTCTGATCTGCAGTGCTTATAGGGCTAAAAGTACTTTCTGGTTATAAATACACAAATTCTAGTGGTAACAACTGTTAGATAATTAACTTGTGGTTTATCCTGAGTCTTGTGAATCAAATGGAACATGACTAAGCATTATGCACGTATATTAAATATTAGTCTGAAGAAGTTGCAGATCAATATTGCTCAGCATAAATGCTGGGAAATTACTCTCCTTGAGAAGAAGCTAAGCTAATATGCAAAGCAGTCAGTCCGGATTGTTTTTACTGCTAAGAATAAAAACATATTCATCAAAGCTTCTTTGTGTTAAGAATGGTATATTACGTTTAACTAACTCCCTTTGAAATGTAACGACTTAGGGTTCACCTGATACTTAAATTGGAAGACTATAAAGGAGAGAGAACATAATTTTTTGACATAACTCTTCCACAGCTATTAAGTAATTGCTCTTAGCCCAAACCTAAAACAGCAAAGCAAACTGAGCAGTTTAATAATCTTGACTGCACAGTGAAAGACTGTGTTTTGTGTTTCCACATTAGCATCTTTGATTCATTATTTTGTGGGTTATTGGTTTGGTTTTTGTTTTTTAAACAAAAGTAGGATGGAGTTTATGCTGTGCTCTGGTGTTGGTTCACAAAGAATGTTTAAAAGTTGTTGTTGGATTATCTAGAAGATCTAAAATCATCTTTCTACAAGCTCTCATACAAGCTCTCATCCAGTTCCTGATGAGGTTTGCACCGTTTGAAGGTGTGGGTTTGCAGTCTTTTTTTGAATCAAGAATAGCACAGTGGTCACTGTTTAGAAATAGCTGTAATGGAGCTACATTCATTATTTGAACACAGAAACCATTGTTACCTTTGTCCTTTCAATGTACGTGAGGCCATTATAAATGAAAACTGATAGCTGTATTAATGATAAAGTGCTATGGGAATCTGTCATCTCCGCACGTTTGCATATGAGAAGGGATTTTGTGTCCTTTTTTCTGAATACATATGTATGGTTTCATGGGAAAGATCAGGATTTCATTAGGATGGTATCTGTAGAAATATTGTAGTTAGGCCTCCAGGCTTTCAGTTCTTATCCATTATTCCAAAGCCTGTATGAATGAAACTGATGCTTTTTTTCCCCCTGCTTTTGAACAGATGTACATGTACATTTTACCTTGCTTTTCCTCATGTTTTCTAGCCTCCAGCCCACCGATAGATTCTGTAGTCAATTAATATATTTAAATTACGGCTCCAGCTTTGTCAGTGGCTGTTCCCCAGCCTTGATGGCAAAAGTGGACAGATGGATGGGGGAAGGGATTGTTTTGTCAGGATGAATTTAGAGCGTAAGGAATATGTTCAACTGACAGCACTGAAAACTGAAGACTTCTGCCCGCCCCTGCCCTTGCAGCGCTTCCAGTTCCTTCCTTTCCTTCCCCAGCTCAGGCCTAGTGGTAAGTTCTGTGTCTGTTTTCCTTCTGTTACTGCTTGCTTTGATGACATCACACCCAGTGAAAGTCAACCTCCTGGATCCTCGTGACATCTTTCCGTGCCCGTTAACCTATTAAGCACCAATGTCTCCATATTTTCCAGGCATAGCTTACGAGGCAAATGTAGACCTCCTGTTTATTGTCGTTCTTGGATTTTTGTGATTAATTGGTGCTGCTGGGAGCCCAAAATAAAACTTTGAGGCCTTGGCCGTTATGTAAAAGCGAGTGGTGCAACTATTTGTGGCATCTGGGTCTATTGATCGGCCACGGCATGTCAGGGCACTGCGACGTCAGCCGCGCACTCCATTGTTTCTGCCGCGGTGGCCTTTGTGTTTGATCCTGTCAGCGCTTGCGTCAGTGATGCATATCATCGCCCGTGTGATGTCAAAGTGTGGGTGTTCGGTTATGGAGACAAGTTAACCTAATGTGCCGCAGTAAATCCTGAATGCTATTTCCTCCTGGGGATAGCAGTGATTCATCGCCGCTCGCATTAGGCTCATGCTAAGTATAGCAGCGCTCATGAGTCGCGGGATCCGCACAGATTAGTATCAAAGGCACTGCAGCCTTCGAACGCGCGGCCGCACGGTGCCCGTTCACGGCCGGACCTCCGCGCCCCTCTCGCCGTGCCGTGTGCCGACCAGTTCATCTGGAGGTAAATCCTACGGAAGGATTTGGCCAAAGTAATCCCTTTCGACTTAATTATGCCGATTAACGTAAAAGCCGCGGCTAAACGCCCGGCTCGTACCAGCGGCGAGAACTGGTGGTCATAAAAAAAAGAAGCGATAGCTGTGCGGGAACACAGCGTTCCCCTGGGCACAGCCTCCTTCCAGCGGGGCGGAGCGGGCAGCGCGCACCTGAGCCCGCGCCCCGCCTGCCGCCCCGCCCGTCGCGTCGTGCCGTGCCGTGCCGGGAGCAGCCGCCAGCGCGGCCCGGCCCGGCCCGACATGAGTGGTAAGGCCTGCCCTGGGCAGGGCGCGGGGCCGGGGGCTGCCCGCCCTCCCGGGGCTGGTGCTGACAGAGGGGGGTCGCGGCGGCGGCTGGGAGCGGTGCGGAGAGCGTGTGAGACCCCGAGCTCCTCTCCCGGCGCGCCGGGGGCCGCGGAGGGACAGCCGCGCGGCGTTAGCGCAGGTCGGGCCGGCCTGAGGCAGGGCAGCGGCGCGGACGCAGGGAGGGCCGTGGCGAGGCTTCGGCGGCGGCGGTGCGGGCGGTGCTGCCCCGGAAGGGCATCGTGAAGGCCTCCGGGAGGGCGGCTCCGGGAGCGATCCGCAGCGAGCGGCCTTGGTGCTGACTGCGGAGTCGGCCGGGCTGCGTGCAGGTGTGCGCTGCGCGCTCGCAGCGGTTCCGCAGCGCTGTTAGCGGCGCTGCTCGTCGGCCGTCCCTGCGATGGGCACAACGAGGGTGGGAGAGTTCCCAGGTCAGAACTCAACCTGCTGCTGGCCAACGGGCGCTCCTTCCTGCTGCGAGTTTTTATTTATTTCCCTTTTTTTCTTTTCCCCACAAATATTCCAAGTTTTACATGAGTTCTGCTAGGGATCTTGATTTTTATTAAGGCAAGATGCTCACTGAGAGGCTTTTTTTGTTTTACCCTTTGTAGTAGTGAAGTAGCAAATTGCAGGAAGATAAATTGAAAAAGTACAGTGCTGCGTCTTGTCTCTTGGGTTGCACTGGGTTAAATACACCTTGATTGCATTTGATGAGCCATTTATCATGAATAAAGCATCAAACACAGCTATGCAGCTTGTCTTCTCCCACAGTAATTCCTTCCCACTTCTCCAGAGGGAGAGCTTGTGTAACTGAAAGTAGACAGAAGATTCGAGGCCTCTTAAAACAGTAAACACATCAACATTCATCACACAGTGATGTGGATGTAAATTCCGTTCTGTACGGTACACAAAACTCTGTGTTGGTCTGACAGTGCCTCTGACACCACCTGGAAAGCATGGGGATTCCTCCTGCGGTGCATCTTGCTTTCTGCCAAGAAACCACAACTTCACTGCAGACCCTGTATTCATTAAAAGAAATGTACTTCATCAGCTCTTTTCCCTGTGCTTTCTCTTTTCCTGAATGTTCCTATACGATCTAACCTCATTCCACAGTCGTCTCAAAATCTATTCAGAAGCATATCAGAAGTCATCCTGAATATTAAAACAGATTTTCATTTATTTTGAGTTTTTAAAATGCTAGAGATGGGATGCAGGTTTTCAGACTGCTAACTGGACTCCATTCTCAGGTCATATATTTCTTGGGGTCCGTACCTGCCTTTATGTTTTTATTTGTGTGGCTGCCTGGTTGGGGGACGCTGAAACGGTTCTGTGGATCAACCTTTGTACAGCACTGGAGATAGCTGCTTTTGTTTGTTTGTTGGGACAGAGGCTTAAAGCACTCAGTGATGAGTGATCTTTGGAAAGAAGGATAGTTTACTCACCTGGACCTGAGTTGTTTTTAAACACCTAAAGAATGTCTAAATTTAACAATTAATTACAATTACAATTAACAATTAATTAAAGCCCGACACCAGCATACCCACTGGCTCGCTAAGTAACAGGCTGTTCACATTAGGCTTCCTTCATCCTCTCAGCACAGTAAGTTTGCTATAAAAGTTGAAGTAATTGTGGCCTTAATTCTCAGTGTACCTGAAACTTTCATGGTTGAAAATGGTGAGGTTAATGAAAGCTTCATCATCTTGTATTCATTATGAAAAACCACAAGTACTCTACAGGATACAAGCCATGTAAAATCTACCCTCGTTTAAGTATTTAAACCATTCATTTGGATGAATGGCAACTTGTATTAAATATGTTTCTGCTACTGTTGACCTCTTTGAATTTATTTAAGGTAATACTCCAAAGCACTTCTGAGCTTGGTCACTGCTTTTCATGTGACTGCCACTTCTTTTTCAGTGATTCACACTCAGGAGAAACTTCAACTGAAACATTTGTGAGTTTCACTTGGGCAAAAACCCAAAGAAGGTTCAGTTCTCAATCTAAAGTTCACTGTAGTCCTTCTGTTATTTGCTTTTTGCATGGTTCAGTCACTCAATTAAGACCTCATTCTTAAAAATTTTCTTCCCTGCACCATGTGGGTTCGCACTTCATCAATAACAAAGCTGTGATTCTTTTAAGGTAATATATTTCAAGGCTTTTGTATCCTGTTGTGAAAGAGTTGTTATAGCATGTGGGATCAAGTTGAATAACACGCCTCATATTTTATAGAATGCTTTTCCTTCCTTTTTCCCACTCTTGGCATTCAGACATAGTTGATTTGAATTCTCTGTCAAGCTCAGACTTAGCAAAATGAGATGTAACAGTACATCTCATATCTCCTATCATAGACGTATATGATAAAGCACACCTTGCACTTGGGTAGTACCTGCCATTTGCAGATGTAAGCAGACTTTATCAATTATTAACGTGAACAGCCTTTTAGAAATATTACTGAAACTTTGCCAAGAGTTGGATTGCAGCCTAGGGTGTTCGTATCCCAGTCTTGTCATCTTGCCACACAACCTGTTCGATTATGTTGTGCTTCACTTTAACTATTAAACTTTATCAATTGTTCCTGTTGTGTATTATAAATGCAGGAAAGTAAAGACGTCTGTATGCAGTCCCTCTTGTTGCCTGTGCAGATGGCAGGGGCTGGTAGCAAACACCAAAGAGGAGAGCATAAGGATGGGGCAGGCACACAGAAATCACTTCCTTCTTTCGAGCTTCCGGAACCATCAGGGATTCTTTTATTTTAACAACTTTTACTAGGTTACTTTTCTCAATCTATTTAATAGCTCTGAACCTGTGAACACAACCTTTTGTTTCCACAACGTTCTCAAAGCTGCAACTTAGGCAATTTGGCTGTGCATGTCCTGAGAAATTCCTTTTTCTGTTTTAAATCTTTTATTTGGTTATTTAATTTAGTATCTGGATCTTGTATGTGAGAAATTATAAATGATCCATCTTCCTATTTTAGGCAGTTGGTGGTTTTTATAGGTCTTGTACTATTTCTCTTCTGTATGCCCTTTTACCTTTTAACCATCACCAGATGGAGTAATTCTAGTCTCTTGAATCTGCCCTGATGAACGGGTGGAAAGTCACTGTAAAAGTTTTCTGCCTTTTCTTTTTGACCTTTTCTAGTTCTGTTGTCTTATTTTAAAGAATAGAGACAGGCAACGCACGCTGTGCCCAGGATATTTGCCCAGAGAGGTGGTGGATGCCCCATCCCTGGAGGCACCCAAGGTCAGGCTGGTCAGGGCTTCGAGCACCTGGTGGAGCTGTAGGTGTCCCTGTTCACTGCAGGATAGTTGGAGCAGATGGCCTTTAGGGGTCCCTTCCAACTCAAATGATTCTAATGATTTTTAATGTTCTGTTTCCTTCTGTGAATGCTAGTGAACATCTCAGTTGGTATTTCTTTAGACATGTATGTAAAAACTCATTAATCTGCTCACATAGAATATGGCTTATGAGTATGAAAGTATGGCTAACGTATGGCTTATCACTGTGAATAAATACTTCTCTTGGTTTTGCCCAAGTGTGTTACTTTGCACTTAGTAACGCTATTTCCTCTGCATTTGTATTGGGTGGCCACTGCTGTGAGAACCTTTGCAGCTCTCTGAGTGCATACCAAAAACTTGTCACCTAGGCATTCATTTCCATGTCCAGAAACTTTGTTAATACATTGAAATACCAAGCCTGTGGGACTGCTGTGGTCACTGTAGCTGCTTTGAAAGCTGAGTGTTCCCTTCACTTTGCTTCCTCTTCTCAGGCCAGTTAGTTCCTCAGGAGAAGCCCTCTTCTCTTTTTAGCCAAAGGCAGCATCACTACTTTAAGGGTGTTTGAGAGAGATTGTCAAATGCTATTTGAAAACCCAAGTATGTAACAGCAACTCTGTGCTCTTTGAAGGTTTTCCAGGCCGTGCTTCATTTTCAAATGCCACCTTAACACATTATGTTGTATTTGTCTAGGTGTCTGTGAGTTCTGTTCCTTCTGGCTCGCTCATTAAAGGCTTGCCACAATATCACAACTTCTTACTGTTTTTAGTTGTAGACTCACTGGTTTGTAATACACTAGATTTTCTCTGAGATTCTATGTTAGTGTCCTGGTTGCCACCTTCTGTCCCTGTGTGGTGCTGAGACCATCTGAGGTGATAAGTCCATAGTAACAGACGACTAGTTCTGTAACTAATTTTATTTACTATTTATTTTAATTTTATTTACTATTATTTACTATTCTTAACCTTCTAACCGAATACTGTCTAGTTTTATCTTTTCTTTCAATTTTTTTTTCCTATATATAATTTTATCTGTGTAGCCCATTGCCTTTTTTATTCATGTTATGTTGTATATTTTTTCACACAGACTTTACAGTTCAGCATGTTCTTTGAACTCTCAGTACAGGATCATGAGAATGTTTCTTTAACCCATGTAGGTCCTGCTCAGGTTCCAATGATGTCCCCAAATGGTTCAGTGCCTACTATTTATGTGCCTCCTGGATATGCCCCACAGGTATGTCACTTTGTTTGATTCTTATTTCATTTGTTTGCATGACAATTACATGGAAGCAGAACCAAAACAGCTAATTCAGTAAGTGAATGTGTCAAGTTGGAGTCACTGTGGTCAAGGAAATAAATAACGGGAGGTATCCAATAATATCTCTGGGAGCCTTTATGTGTGCCCATTTAGTTACATATTAACTACTTACATGAGAATAACAGGTACAGTTCCTTATTTAGTTCAGGATCCTAATGTACTAGCTGTCCTCTGAACATAAAATACAGTTCATGACCCAGATAGTTCATTGTGCTGAATTTGGGTTAGCAGATATTTTCTCTTGGCACCAATATAATTTTATGTATGATCATAGCTCATGCCTGGGAATTTCTTTGCAGATAGGGAGTAAAGAAGTTTTGTTAGAAAAAAAGATGTAGCAAATGTAGAAAGAAACTGCAGCTGTCCATTGAGAGTAAGTCACCATGTAACATGTTTCTATGGCTTAACTTGAGATGGGGCTCTGCTTTTGTCACTGCTCTGGGATTCCTAATTTAAATGTCTGAAAGCTAATTGTGAGCTAGGTAACCTGGACATCCTTTAAAGTAGATGAAAAGGATAATTCCTCTTGCCTGTGTTTGCTGTTATGCTGAGATAGATGTATGGCCTTGTAGATGATATCTCTTTCTCCCTCATTTATTGAACAAGTGTAGGGTTAGTAGCTCAGATCTGGAAACCAGAGCAGATGAATATCGCCCTCCATGATGTCAGTCTTTCTCATGGTGTTCCGTTGTGACCAGTCTTCCTGTGACTGAATGAGTCCATGTGAAGAGAATATAATGCATAAAATGCAATGACAAAATCCCCAGAGTCCAGGAGATGTTGCATAAATTATCTGAGCTAAATGAAGAACTGTCATCTAGTAAAAGAATACTCTGTTAGGGTAGGCAGACTGGTTTGTGTGGTCTCCCTGGTTTTACCTCTGATCTGTTAAAGCTGGCTGATGAGTTGGTTCATATGTCTTTCATAGCTGAATTCCAAAACAGACAGAAGAAAAATGGATTGAAAACAATGAAAGTCCGTTTATCTTTAAGTCATAGCAGGAAGGCTTGGTTCCTAACTCATTGTTAAAGAATAGGAAGAATTTTTGAACCAAAAAGTAAAGTTTTACTATATTCCTTGGGTACTTCATTTCAGCTGATGAAGTACTTAATGCTTGCAAAGCTGCGTGACCTGTGACAATCTGAATTATTTTTATGAGGTGTTATCCTCCCTTTGAGGCCAGCTTGCCACAGGTAGGCTGAAGGACAAGGTTTCCCTGGGACATGCTTGTTAGCCTTTCATTGGAGCTTGTTATACCAGCAGGTGTTGTGCTGGCACAGCCCTCTGACTTGTGAGCTGATGGTGCCGCGCGTCTCTCCAGCTCAGAGTGCAGGTGGAATGAGCCCGTGTCTGCTATTTTCATCTAAGTGTCAGAGTCCAGGAAAACCTGTAGTTTCTAAGGCTTCTGAAGCATTTACTGCTGATAAAACATACCAGCTGTTGTGGTTAATGTTGGAAGTTTCTGTGGCAAGAAAGAAGATTTGATAGAGGTCTTGCATTTTTTGCTGTTTGCTGCAGTTGAGTTATCCTTAATGCATCCCCAGCAACATAACTTCCATGATTTCTTTAGACCTAATGTACTTTTAAGTCTGTAACTGCAGATATAATTTGAGAGCAATAGGAGACCTAAAGCCACCAGTGTGGAAGAACAGCTTTAGCATTTTGTCTACACATTACCATTTAGTTCTGTTCTACCTTTGCTTGCTTCAACTTCTGTTTGGCGCTGACGTAGAACGTAGCGTACAACGTAGTGCCCTCTGTTAGAAGCTGAAGACAGCAACAGAATAAAATATATGGATTTTTTTTATGTCACATAAATAAAAGGTATTTCATGAGTTGATTTACTTCTCCCTTCCTTTCCTATCAGGACTGTAGTTCTAGAACTCAGAAAGAAAGCACATACATCATTATTCATCCTCTCTGAGCTGTCTGTATTCCCTGCCTGTAGTGAATTTCCCAGTGATGTTTGGTTGTCAAACATGCCTATGCCAGAGCTATGTTTTGCTGGTACATTTAGGATAACAGCTTATTATTTAACTTAAGATGACATACTTGACGTGATGCTTTTTTTCACACACCTTGCTAGGAGCCTACAGTTGAGTTGATGTTGGATGTAGGGGCACAGTTACAGACATAGCTTAAGGTCCTTGCTGCTATGAATTGGGTATCTATTTCTGAGTTACTTAGTTTATAATCTGTGTTCTTGGATCTGCTGATAGTCTTAAGTAGCCTGTTTTTAAACCAAATCTGCAGATGACTTTATGATAAATTGGAATTTTTTTGTGTAAGCAAAAGGGACTCAAATGATGAAAACTACATTTCAGTATTTAGGGAGTGTAGCTGGAAAGCAGCAGTTGTATTTACTGCTGTTACTATGTCCTGCCTTTAGGTACCATTCAGCTCTCACTGCACAGATATGAAGAGCGTTGTCTTTGCAATGTTACTGTTTCACAGTAAGAGGCAGTTTCTATACAATGAAAATACTGAACCTAGCCATGGTATTTATATGTTCACTTAGATCATTCATATTAATTTCCAGCTCCATTTACATAAGTGGGATCAGCTCCATTGTGTACACACTTTTGTCTTCTGAATGTTATTGCTTATATATAAAGATCTTTGTTCTGCATTACACCAGAACCATACAGCCGTGTCTACATCGTTTTCTTTCTTGCTACAGTTGGAAAGCTTTAAAACAATTTCCTAGACCATCCTCACTTACTCTGCATTGGTTCAGCTACCAGGATGATTTGGGAATGTGCAAATTAGATTGCTGTCAGAGGAAATAGAACTAGGAATTCCATTTCAGACGAGTACCAGATGCACACTAACCTCTAATGATAAAATGGCAGAAACAACATTTGATCCTTGAAGCAGCTTTCTGTCATAGGCACAGTGGAAGTGTTTATGCCAGGGCATGGGACTAGAGCTACCCAGGCATAATTCTGTTAAGCTCAAACAGTGGAGGTCAAAGCAGCTTGGCACCAAGTGCTTTGATCTCCTGATCTGTTCCTATTGCCCCAGATTACTCATTGGTGTACATGTACGTGTTCCACCCGACTCCAAATACCAAAGCGAAAATACTAAGTGAAAACTTAGAGCATAAGGTTGCCTTGTTCCCTGTTTTTGTGTATAGTCATGATATTCTAGATTCCTTCCTTACTCTCCTAATTTTCTGGATAAACATTTCATCCAGAAGTTTACCTTGCAATCCTCATATGGCATTGTTTTGCAGCGTTTTACCTGGAACGGAAGAACAGTGTATTCATTGAATCATAGGATCATAGAATGACAAGGTTGGAAAGGACCTACAAGATCATCTAGTCCAACCATCCTCCCATCACCATTGCTACCACAAGCACTAAACCAGATCTCGTAGCTCCTCATCCAGACGCCTCTTGAACACTGCCAGGGACGGCGACTCCACCACCTCCCTGGGCAGGCCATTCCAGTGCCTGACCACTCTCTGAGAGAAAAAGCTTTTTCTTATGTCTAACCTAAACCTCCTCTGATACAACCTGTGGCCATTTCCTCAGTTCCTGTTTGTTGCCTGGGAGAAGAGGCCAAACCCCTCCTCATCACAGCCTCCCTTCTCCAGACTAAACAATCCCAGCTCCCTCAGCTGCTCATCATAAGACTTGTGCTACAGTCCCCTCACCAGCTTCGTTGCCCTTCTCCGGACACGCTCCAGGGCCTCAATGTCTTGTAGTGAGGGGCCCACTTGGGGATCCCAGGTGCTAAGGTTATTAACCCCACAATGCATCTGAGACAAATCATGCCAAGACCATCTCTGGGTATTAACAACAGTCATATTTATTTGTAAATTCACTACTAGCAATACAAACCTGTAGAGAGGGTCACAATGGCAGTGTTTTCTATCTGTGCTGTGCTTCAGTGGGTGACCCCATTACTGGTCCAGCTGATTACTAACCCTTATATAGGGATGATCATTTTCTGCTTCAGTACTACAGTATGTGTCTTTGCCTGTGTGAGACACCCTCCCACATATGCTATGCATACTGTACACAGAAATCCTCAGCTCCCTGCATCTTGCATGTCTGCATTTACCCTCATGATGAGATTGAACTTCTGACAGCATGGCTCAGGGCAGAAGGCTGTTCTGTCACATCTCTTGTTTGCCAGGGAGATTTTTATACAGAGATTTTTGCCAGGGAGATTTTTATAAGCAGAGGCTGCCGTGAAAGCTCTTTTTTTTTCACAGAATCAGGATGCAAGATAATTTAACAGAGGAAAACCAACTTGTTTTAAACTACATTGAGTTCTAAAGGAGTGAGAGGGCTGACTACTATCCTGCTAGGTATTTTTTGCTTTAACAGCTTGGTGCAGACTGAGGCTGACAAAGGGTCTCCCACATTAGTATTGGAAGACTGTGTTGGGCATGTAGCAAAGACCAGGCACTGCTATGCCTTTTTCTCTCCACTTAAGCTGTGTGAAGTCCATCCATCTATCAGATCACTTGCAGGGAGCCATCTAGTTGTTATACTGTAGAGCAAACCCTAGGAGCAGTGTAGCATACACTGTGCATGAATGAGGATGGAAACAGGGCACTGGGGACAAGCTAGGTTATTGCCAGAAGTATATCTAGTTGTTTGTAACACATTATTCCAGCCTGGGCAGCCTGGTCTAGTGGTTGGTGACCCTGCAAATGGCAGGGGGGTTGGAACTAGATGATCATTATGGTCCTTTTCAACCCGGGCCATTCTGCAATTCTAGGATTGTTGCTTTATTCATTCTTTGCTCATTGCTAAGCTCTTGTCTTTGCGCACGGTCTCTCACTGTACAGGTTATTGAGGATAACGGCGTTCGAAGGGTTGTGGTGGTTCCCCAGGCTCCAGAATTTCATCCTGGTGGTCACGCAGTGATACACAGGCCTCCTCATCCTCCACTGCCTGGCTTCCTTCCTCTCCCAGCCATGATCCCCCCTCCACCGCGTCATATCTACTCACCAGTGACCGGTGCCGGTGACATGGCAACGCAGTACATTCCACAGTATCACACGTCCCAAATGTATGGGGATCTGGGTATGTAGCATATAAAGCATTGCAAGTTCTATCATAGGAAATGGTGCTGTACTGGTTTCCGGAGTCTGTGATGTTGATATATATGCTTTATCATGCAGATAAGACTATATCTTGAATGGGAACTGTACAAAAACATTTTGTGAGGATGTCAGTCTTTTTGCTGAGACTTACTATTTCAGAACTTCTTTTCACTAATTTGACTTGTCTATTCAGTTATCCATTAAATATACTGATTATTTTTTCTGTGTAGCATTATACATAGGACTGACCTTTTCCGAAGCCATGTTCTGACTTCGCCCCTTGGTGGGGCTGCAGCAGTGCCTCAGTTTACCCAGTGTACTTACAAGACCTAGCCATGCTGTCTTCAGTTGCCCTATTTTCAGAGGTTTCTGGTTTTCCTGCTGATTTCTGCAGAAACACAATTAGAGTAATAGAGGTTGAGCTGCGTTCTCAAAACTTCTGTGTTTTTTGTATTCAGCATCAGAGCAAGTTTCCTGCCTTGTAATCAAGTACTTATAGGAGGAGGACTGTGTTGACTTTATTCTGCACCTTACAGCTCACAGAAGAATATAGAAACATTTTAACATTAATTTTTAAGTGGAAAAATGATGTGAGAAGGAAAGATTACGCTTCCTCCTCTAACAGGTCATTAAGATCCAATTACTGTGTATAATTTTACTTGCTGGACAGCTCAGTTTTATAGTGGGAATATAGATGTAATTTTGCACACAAGTATGTGCTTAACTCACATGGCATTTTTAAATTGATTTTGGATTACATTCTGTTCTTTGTGATTTATTTGCTTATTTAACTTTCATTTAGATACCCTGCCTGCACATGGAAGAGCCAACTTTAGAGATGAAAGGTCTAGTAAAACGTATGAAAGGTTACAAAAAAAATTAAAAGATCGGCATGGAACTCAGAAGGATAAATTAAACAGTCCTCCATCATCTCCTCAAAAATGTCCTTCTCCTACAAGTGAACCTAATGGACTTACAAAAGGACAGGACGCAGCTGGTATAAGCACAGGTTCTACCAAAAGCAAGTCAATGGGTAAAGGAAAAAGCAATTCTCAGACAGACATAGAAGTAGAAGGTAAGTGTTAATAAAATATACATGTAACATATACTTCTAAAATATTTTTCATATACATATATATATATATATATATATTTTGCAAGTCCAGTGTCTGGCTGAGCACATCATTTGTAGGTTCAACACCATGCTTTGACAGTCTTGAGTGATAGCCTATAACTACAGTAACTTACATGGAATGGAGTTAAGGGTGAGCAGCCTGCTCCTCTCGTTGAAACAATGCGCCTAAGAGAACAAAACTACTGTTGTGCAAGTCTCCGTGTAGATTTGGGCAGATTTTATTAGTTATACTTCTTAATGCTGTGTAAGTAAAAGTCTGTGTTCTGCTGCCGAAGTTATTGGTGCTTTAGCTTTGAGGAGCAACTGAATACTGATGGTCTGTCTGATATTGCAGAGAACTTGGAAAGGATCATAAGTGTGTCAGGAGATCTACACTGAACTTGTTAAAAGAGGAATATTTTATAGAAAAAGTATTGTTGTTCTATGAAATTCACATGATGTGTGTCTCTACCACCTCATTATAGAAGGGCTTTTGTAGAAAAATAATCTTCACACTTGTCCTTGTGACTTCATGTTTTTCTTATGAAGTGCGTTTATTATTATTAAAACAGACTGTGCCAAGGCACAGGTGGCAAAATATGCTGTTTACATACATTATAAACATTATTTTAACAGTTTTTTGCAAGTATTTATTTGGAAGATGGAAATGTCCACTTTCCAGGTTGTTTTTTTTTCTTATTTCACACAGCTTTTTGGAAAATGATGTACTGTAACTCAGACTTGTTCTAAAGAAGCAGAAATTGGAAATGTAATCAGTACCAACAGCATAAACGATCCTAGAAATATAAAGTTGCAAATAGATTAAACCCGATTTTTTGAAAAGATTTTTTAGCATTTGTTTTCCTTTTTTAAAAAAAAAACTTTTTAGTTTATTGGAGGTTTTGAAGTCAATTAAAAATGTCTGTCTGCTCCTCCAAAGTAGCGCGTGCAGTATGTGCACTGAATACTGTTGAGATGATCATATTTTTGTACTGTGCAAGAGAAAGCACATACAGACATTTTCTACAGACTTACTCAGTCCTCTGTAAAGTTCAGATATACCTTCAGCTGAAGCAGAACACCTTAAGTCTTTTAACTGAGATGTAGCTGATAGTTTAGCTGAGGTTTACCACTTTGTAATTGATGGAGGCCAGCAGCATTACCAGCAGTCCTCCAGGTGATGGACAATAAGATATTTTAAAGTACTGTAACTTGACTCTATCCAAACAGAAATCTGCAGGAAGTATGTCAGCTGTGAGGTTAAATTCTCCAGAGCAGTAGTTTCAAGTTATACACTGGCAAAAGATAACCATCTTTTCTGTATGCTGTTAAATGGTAGAACAGATTTAGAATTAAAGTGAACAGTAACTATGGGAGCTCTTTCAGTTTTATGTTGCCCTAGATGAATGCAAGTTGACATGGTGTTGTTTTATACATGCTTCAGTCTATATGCAGTTGTTGAAGAGCAATTTCAATAGAAAGTCATTGAACAATGATTCATGGGTACTTTGTTTGCTTTGATTTTGTTTTTCAAGAAAAGGATGAAGAAACAAAAGCACTTGAAGCACTTCTTTCTAATATAGCCAAGCCAGTGGTAAGTAGTTGCAGCTTTCTATAAAATCAGAGCGTATCTGTTGCTATATTATACAGTGATACCTCCTTTTCTCTGTCCAAGTTCAATTCTTCAGTTCTCAGCATTAATAAAAACTCACTTAACTTTCATTGACTGAAATGTTAATGACCAAAGTAATTTTTAATATATTAGCATTTATGAAGCCAAAATTGTCTCAATACTTAATATGTGGAATTCTTTTCATTACAGTCATCCCTTAGCTATTCATATGCATTGATAAGATCCCCCTTGAGCCTTCTCTTCTCTGGGCTAAACAGTTCCATCTCTTGCCTAGTGCCAGGACCAGAGGCCGTGGGCACAAACTGGAGCACAGGAGGTTCCCTCTGAACACCAGGAGCCTTTCTGTGCTGTGCAGTGATGAAGCACTGGCACAGGCTGCCCAGATGCTGTGGGGTCTCCTCCTTGGGGATCTCCCAGAGCTGCCTGGACATGGCCCTGGGCACCCTGCTCTGGGTGTCCCTGCTGGGGCAGGGGCTGAGCAGGGATAAATAACTACAGTCTTAAATGCTCAGAGTCCTGCTGTGTTCAGGCATCAGAATGAGACAGTATTTCTTTGGTGCCCCTGTGTCAAATTCTGTAAGTAATGATTGAGGGAAATGAGATGGAGAACTGGATAGGAGTAAGCTGAGCCTGGCTGCTGCTAGGATGCAGATAGCAACTGTAACAGTCAAGTTCAAGAGCACTGAACAGGATGACCTTGGAGACCGGAGCTGGTGGAGGAGCAATAAAAAGAATTTTTGGAGAATAAAATGGGCCTGGAAAGAAAGCTTATGAAGGTTAAGGTGTGAAAGGAGAAAGAAAGTGAGGAGCAGAGACAGCTCCTGGCAAGGAGTACAGATCCAAAAGACAATCAAAACTGAGGGATCCTAAAATAGATGAGGAACCTGACTTCAGAAAATGAGACAAGAAGCAAATAATAGAATTGTGGGTGTGAACTATTGAAAGGAAAGGTGGCTTTTCTGCTTGTTATTTTTACAGGCAGGTTGATAATGGAAGGGCTGTGGGAGTCTGAATGCACTGTTAGTAAGAATGAGAGTGGAGGGGATGATGGGCAGTAGCAGGAGGCTGAAACTCCGTAAGAACGATGAAGGTCATAGAATCATAGAATAGCTTGGGTTGGAAGGGACCCCAGGGATTATTAAGTTGCAACCCCCCTGCCACAGGCAGGGCCACCAACCTCCAGATCTGGTACCAGACCAGGTTGCCCAGGGCCCCATCCAGAACCTTCACGGACAGAGCATCTACAACCTCTCTGGGCAGCCTGTTCCAGCACCTCACTACTCTCTGTGTAAAGAACTTAGATTTGTGAGACGGGGCACCAGAACTTGAAAAGAAGACTGAAGAAGAATGGTATGGAATAAATGAATGAGTACAGACTGGAATGAAGAACCAATAGTTAGGACCTGGAGCGTGTCCAGAGAAGGGCAACGAAACTGGTGAGGGGTCTGGAGCACAAGTCTTATGAGGAGCAGCTGAGGGAGCTGGGACTGTTTAGTCTGGAGAAGAGGAGGCTCAGAGGAGACCTCACTGCACTCTACAACTTCCTGAAGGGAGGTTGTGATGAGGAGGGGTTTGGCCTCTTCTCCCAGGCAACAAACAGGACCAGAGGAAATGGCCGCAAGTTGTACCAGAGGAGGTTTAGATTAGACATAAGGAAAAACTTTTTCTCTCAGAGAGTGGTCAGGCACTGGAATGGCTGCCCAGGGAGGTGGTGGAGTCGCCGTCCCTGGCAGTGTTCAAGAGGCGTCTGGATGAGGAGCTACGAGATCTGGTTTAGTGCTTGTGGTAGCAACGGTAATGGGAGGACGGTTGGACTAGATGATCTTGCAGGTCCTTTCCAACCTTGTGATTCTATGATTCTATGACCAAACTTCAAGAAGTTGCAAACAAAAAAGATCAGAAAAGGTTATGGCTGTGAGGAATGAACATAAGTCTGTATCTGCTAGCATTAAGTTTTGCCCAGGACCTTGGGTGTAATCCAGCTTTCCTAAACCTCATCATCTTTTTGACAGCAGGTACTTGAGAGATCCACCAGCAGGTTTTATTTTGCAGCCTGTTATTTCAGTGCCCAGCTGTGCATTTCATCTCCATAGATGATACTAAATGCCAGTTGCTATCACTGTGTTACATCAAATAGTAGAGACTTGTGCAAGACTTTTGCTGTTGAGTGTTACACTTTAGGAAGATATGCATCGTAATATTATTAGAAGAATATAGAATCTCATTCCATTTTCAAAGTGAAGCAGTGAAGATTTAGTACTAATGCTGGGCCGTTGTGTGCAAGATTACAATAGCTTTTTTTTTTTTGATATGGTAACATGCTGTGTTTTTTCTGTATGGACCCTGCAATTCATAATACAAATAGATCTGCTTTGAGAAGGGATCAGGACTGTGCAGGGCTGTGTAGCTAAAGGGACTGGTGCCTTAGACTTCTTTTGACTGTTGATCACAAGAGTCTGTCTTAGAAAAGGAACGTGTGCCTAGTCTAACCACATCAGAATGGACACAGAAGCTAATTTTACTGCAGGGTTAATTTACTGTAAGATAGTGCTGCCACTTGGACACACAAGGCAACAGTGTTCTCAGTAGCCCTCACATCATGGGTGTGAGCTGTGACCTTAGCTCCTGGAGAACGTGGATGATGCTTTCTATCCTGATTGATTAAAGTGGAGGGCCTAGTTTTCTAGAAAACATATACATGCGCAGTCTTCTGCCCAGTGGTCAAGGCATACAGGATGCCATCCAAGTCAGGAATGTGAGCAGTGACTGCATTGCGATGGAGAGTGATAGTTGAGCATGCTAGGGCAGTTGGAGTGAGACAGTGAGAAGTGTATTAAACAAGTGTAACATCAGCTGTGATGGCAGAGGACATAGAAAAAAAAGCAACAGTGTCTCAGTGCATCTCTGTCTTGTTTCTTTTTGAATATTCCACTCAGAATATTCATCCATCCATCCCCTGTAGGCCAGCACGACTAGTTTCACTGTTTCCCCTACCCATGACTTTTCTTGAATTTCACTGCATGTAGCTGTGTGTCTGCAAGTGCTCTCTTTGCAGAAGACCTCTTTGCAGGAGATCACAGGCCTAGGCAGCAGTAATCTGCTACAAGCCAAAGAACACACAAGCAAAAAGTCAGACTTGCAGCAATCAGAGCAGCTTACTCTTTGTGAAGGCCAAGGGCAGTCAGTGCTGTGGATGAGTGGAAGGCTAGCCAATGTTGCACCTTGGGGACTGTGATCAGATGAGAGGAAGGGAGATTGTATTCCCTACTGAGGCCTTCCATGATCAGAAGCAAGCCTCCCACGGTTTCTCCAAGGAAGTAACTGTCCTCGCTCTCCCACAAGTGATCAAGGAGATTGTTTTTCTACACCTTCTAATTGTAGTTATCAGAAATATTTCCGCAGGCTTTTGGTTAATGTTTTTCTTGTACATGGGATTCTGCCATGATTTTTTGATGCATCGTAAGCTCCCATTTCCTTGTTGAACTTCAGTGCTAGCACAGGGAATACCAGATAACAGCTGTGATGGCAGTCAGATGATCATGCAGGTGCTGC
Organism: Pavo muticus; assembly: GCA_016647715.1. Taxonomy (NCBI): domain Eukaryota; kingdom Metazoa; phylum Chordata; class Aves; order Galliformes; family Phasianidae; genus Pavo; species Pavo muticus. The sequence continues at coordinate 534,001 of JACDJE010000401.1, forward strand.
CCAGTACAGTGTCCACTGCACCATATTCTCCTTTAGGAGACCCAGAGTGTTGGGCTTCCCCATGTCTCAGTGAGCTCCATGGTGAGTTCTTAATTAATGCATCTCTTGTCAGTCCTGTGCATTATGAGGCACACGAGCCTTGCTGCTTCCAGACTCCTATTGGGTGGTTTTCTATGAACTATATTGACTCCTCAGCATTCAAGCAGCCTGCACCAGCCATCACGTTCACTAAGCAAGTGGCAAAGGAAGTACAAGAGAAGACAAGGGGAACTGAAAATACAAAAGCAAAACGAATGGATATTTAATGAGAAGAAGGGATAAGCACTCATAGTTTCTGGTTACATGGCATTATAAAGTCCATGGGAGTACATCGTGTTTTGTAGCTCATGTGTGTTCTTTTAGAACATGATGCTGTTTACTTGCCAGTTAAGTACCTTGTGCAATCCAGCTGGCACATATTAAAACTGCTCTTTTTTTTTTTTTTTTTTTTAACCCAAATGGCACATCTTTAAAAAAGAGGTTAACTTGTGCAAGGTGGGCTTCAAATGAAGACATGCCCACCTCAGTTTTCCTCAACTTTAGGGTCTAAGTATTGTAATCTGCTTTTGAAGAAACACAGAATGTTCAGAGCTGCAGCCAAAATCAACTACAGTCACTTGAATAAGTATACAAAGTAATTAGTAATATGAAGTTTTTCAGATTTACTCCTGAGCGTCTCAGATTGGGAACCTAAGAGTAGTGGATTCTTCTGATTTTAATCTTCGTTCCTCAAAAATACTTTTTCTTCCACGTATCACAGAGATAACTGAAAATATGCTGGTCTTCTGAACTTGAGAAATGATGGGAATTTCTGAAACTCTAAGTGATTAGTTCCCATACTGTAAGGTTAACAGGTTGTAAGGTCAACAGGTATACAGAGAAGTTAGGCTGGTAAGAATAGTTAAATATACAGAAAAGGTGCTCACTGGTGTTGTAGGCTCACAAAAGAACCCCACAAGGAGCAATCTCCAGGAAGAGATCCTTCCTCAGTGGAAGTCAGCCCTTAAAGGGGGTCTAGGAGAGGTGGAGCCTGGCTCCACTCCTTCCAGGCACACAGGTGAATTGCCTTCACCTGTGCTCTCATGGCTGACCCAGCGCTTGCCTCAGGTGGTTAATCAGAGGTTCAGGCTGTGATTCAACAATTCCCATACACCATACTAAAGCTCTGGCTAGTGTTAAAAAGTCAAGTATTGGGATATTTCTGATCATCAAGGATAAAGGACAATATCAAATAATTGCTTAGTGAAGTAATTAGTAAATGACTGTCACAACTTGGGCACGTTTCTCCCAGATCCTCAGGTGTATAGCCCTTACACTTATTTCTTAAGTAATTCACTCCCCAGTGCTCTTCAGCAATGCTTTTTAGTTTCGGTTTGGCTTCTTGCCACTGCTTGATTTAACATGAGTGTACGTCACAGAAAGGGAACCAGTATGTGACCACCTGATTTATTGCTGACCATCCAGTTTCACTGGGCACCATCCACTGCTGCAGGTTGTTGATTTTCTAGTCCAGCTACAGTGTTACATGGGGCGAATACAGATTTCTATCTCATTGCAAATACAAGGTGGAAATAACTGTTAAATGCTTACTTTCACAGGTTTAACTTGCACATCCAGCAGAAATAGAGCAGTGCCTGAGTTGGAGCTTTCCTAATAGATTTCTTAAAATATCTTCCATCTTTAATCCTGTTAGCTGTTTTTATTTCATTGAATCTCTTCTCTTGTAAATTCTGATAAATTGCAGCTTATTTACCAATGTTTTCCTCCTTTTTCCCCATATGCACATATGTATATGTGTAGGTACCAAAAAAAAATTATATAAGCTTTTTTTTTTAAGATATATACTGCTGCTTTTTATGCTTTAAGATATCCTTTATTCTCAACTTCTGCAAATACTTTTCACTTTGCATTTCTGTTCATGTTGAGTTACACTGACTGTACATTTTAAACTTTGGCAAATTGGCCACAGCAAAGCTTCAAATCTTCATAACATTGTTTAGTCACATACCCTATTTACACAAAGTAAAACAACCAGAACAACCTACATGGTCACTGATTTTTAGCTTGATGTGTAATATAGTTTCATTGTGTTATAGTTACTGTGTGGACAGTTGTCATCTATTGTTTTAGATGTCTTACAGAAGTTTTGTCTTTTTTCAGTTGACCAGCAAATGTTTGCCCTGGGTGAATAACTCAGGGTAACAACTTTTCTTCCAGAGACTTAAGAACAGGATTAAATATTCTTTCTTGACTTTTGTTGCAATATAAGAGATTTCCACTGTGCTCCTTGTTCAATTTCACTAGTCTAAGTTCTGTGAGTTGAATATTACTCTGTAATGCTGTCTTTGATGTCACACTGTCCTAACTCTCTCTAGTGAACAGCTGAAACCTCTAATGCTTGAATGTTCCAATAAGGCATAATGCCAGCTTTCATTCATACCAACCACCTGACTTACCCTATGTAAAAGATATACTAGGGTGTACAAAGAGAAATGTGATTTATGAAGTGTATAAGACATTTTGGCACTAGTAAAGCATTAGATCAAGTGTTACATACAGTTCTGGGCAAAGAAGTAAATAATCAAAGAGGAGGGTGAAAATGATCAGAGATTCAGACAAGTGAGGGGAGTCTTCAAATACATAAGAAAATTGCAGAAAGGGAGATCTGATGTTCAAATCCATAGCAGCTAGGGCAAGTAGTCTTAACTGATAGAACAAGAGATGCTACCTGGAAAATAGGAATAAAATTTGTCTGTTGCCAATAACCCATTTTCTCTGTTTCAGTCTCAAAGTTGACTCATTCGGGTTGAGAGCACCAGTTGTGAGAATAGTATTTTGATTCTCACACTCTGGTAATAGATTTCCAAAAGCAACAATACAAAATGTATCTTTTTACACATAGTATCATAGAATCACAAGGTTGGAAAGGACCTACAAGATCATCTAGTCCAACCATCCTCCCATTACCATTGCTACCACAAGCACTAAACCAGATCTCGTAGCTCCTCATCCAGACGCCTCTTGAACACTGCCAGGGACAGCGACTCCACCACACGTATCACATATATATATGACAGTGATACTGTGAAACTAGTCATTTCGTATAATGTGTTGTCAGTTCTTTTGAAATGATTGGTAATAGTAGGCAGGTGTAACATACGAACTATTTCCCTGGGCATCCTGTTCCTGCACCTAACCACTGTAGCCCACTAGGTGGCATTCGTTACTTTGCAGTCAGCCCTGTTCCCTAGGGTAACAGTTTTCTTGTTTCCAGCTTGCTTGCACAGAATCATAGAAAGATTAAGGTTGGAAAAGACCTCTAAGATCATCTAGTCCAACCATTAGCCCATCCCCACCGCGCCCACTATGTCCCTCAGTACCACATCTGCATTTCATATGTAAAAACTGATCAGTAGCTTATACATCAGTATAAATGCTCTGATTTGCTAATGATGCATAGTTTTCTTCTCTTCTGTTTATATACAATAGCATTTAAGTGGCAGAAGTCTCAAAAATTATATTTCCACAGGTGTCAGACATTCAGGCAAGAACAGCACTGCTTATGTGGTCACCTCCATCCATTGATGTCGGAGAAGACACTGACAAGAGTAACATACCAGGGGTTTATACTTACGAAGTGATGATTTCAAATACTGGGAAAGATGGAAAATACAAAACTGTATATATGTAGGTGTTCATTTTCTTTATTTTGTTGCTGCTGCATTTAATTGTGTGGCTTAAAATCTCATTAAAATCTGCTTGTTGTTTGGAGATTTAAATAATTAGCAGTTTTTTGCAACATCTCTTTTTGAAACAGGGTCTTTTTTTCAGTTGAAATGGTTGTTTCATTACTGAATACCATACCATAACAATAATTAGAATTTGAAAGCTGTTAGGTGTTGGAGATGTTTTAATGTCATTTACCTATACTGACATTCACTACAGTAGAAATTTCAGCTTTTCAAGTAGAAAGGTACACAAATAGTGACGGAGCAAATTTTGCACGTGTTTATTTACTCCTGTACTTGTCTCTCCTCCCAGTAAGGGTGTTCCTTCCTTCTGCATGGCAAGAGACTGTTGCTTTATGAAATAAAGTAGATTCTCACATAACATGACTCTAACAGCATCGAAACAAACTGAATTCTCAAGCTGTTTAATTAGTAATACGATGGTTTTTAATCATGTTTTTTTTTTCCCGCAACTTGAAGAAATTTAACAATAAAATTAATCATTAAAGATATAGAGCTATCTAATAATGACAAATCTTTGTATCTAGGGAGTTTATATTGGTCATCTTCCATGAATTTCTTAGGAGCAGTTCATGAATCACAAGTTGGATATCCCTGCCTTAGAAACTAGATGAAAAGAGCTTTTCTAATCTAGGCTGATTCAGTAAAAGCAGATGTTTCATAGGTGCCTTTTCTGCCTACTAGGCTCTAATAAGTAGGTATACGCAGTCATATGCAGTTTTAGTTAATCATGTTTGTAAGGCTGAAGAGTTATAAATATCCATGTTTCTACGGGTCCCAACTCTTTTGTACTTTTTTTCTAATAACATACACATGCACACACTCCAGCATGTCAGCTGGTATAAGTGAGTAAGGAAGAAGGTAATTTTTATTTAAAGACAAAGACAAAGAAACAAAGCAAGGGAGGCCTGTAAAATTCCAAGATAAATGTGTCTTAATTTCAGCATACTTAGCAACAGAAACAATCTATTGACAAGTATGTTCCTTACCATGAGTGTTAGGTGGATGGGTTAGATGCATGCCTTTTTATAAATGCATGTGATTCTAAAATGATCTCTTTAACAAAATCATACTTCTTTTCAGTGGAGAAGAAAATAAAGTTACTGTAAATGATCTCAGGCCAGCAACTGATTACCATGCAAAGTGAGTATCTACCTTTTCTGATAACTAAATTCAATGGGAACGTTTTAGAAATTTCATTCTATCTATACATTTGATTGCAGAAATCTTCAGAAATTGTCTTTATCTCTTGATACCCTTCTTTGAGTCACAGTGGTAGTTGAAATATTGCCATTTTTAAGTCAACCTTTTTTGTTTAGTTCATCACATAATCAATTTTGGAAAACATGACATTTTTTGCTACCTCACCCAATATCTATGCTCTTTACTTGTCGCTTCATGCCAATGCAGTGTGACCTTTTTATTTCCTTTGAGCCGTACATCAATGGTGCTTCCTTTATGCCATTTCCTCACAAGTACTAGAAAGTGCCTTGCACGAGAATGTTCTTCCTACTGGCTACTTCGTGCTGCTTTCTCCTTGTTCCAGCAGGCCAGTCTGGAAAATCCCAAGACTTTTGTGCTCAAAAGCCATTTAGAGACAGCTGGTAGGAAAGAAAGGGAACAGAAGGATGTGAGTCAGAAATGTGCCTCTTGCAACATACACTGGGGAGGAGAAGGATTTTGGTTATGTGGTACTCTCGTGATTCCCATTTGCTCAAAGGGGAGTGCTAAGTTCTGGGTCCTCAGTGTGAAGGACTCTACTCCTTCTAGTGCCTTTTCAAGGGTTTTGTCCATTACCAAACTGAAAGCCAAACAAGGTTGTCTGTTCATCCCACCCTTCTCATTTATGGTGTGCCACTGCATACTACAGCACGAGTTCAGGAGAAGGATGAATGGTAAATTGACTAGAAGCTCTTTCATATGCAAGTGTTTTTCTGTGATTTTGTTACTATTTTTATTAATGTTTAATTGTTGTCCAATTACATTTAAGTTGAAAATGCATGGAACTTAGAGGTCATAGACCAGGACATTTTTTCCCCTGTGAAAGTCCTTTTCTACCAGGCTGTGTTCATTTTACTTGTTTCTGGTCATTGTAGAGGATTCATGTGAGTAGATGACTTAGCCATCTAAGTTCATAGAATCATAGAATGACCCGGGTTGAAAAGGACCACAATGACCATCTAGTTTCAACCTCCCTGCTATGTTCAGGGTCGCCAACCACTAGACTAGGCTGCCCAGAGCCACATCCAGCCTGGCCAGGAAGGCCTCCAGGGGTGGGGCATCCACAACCTCCTTGGGCAACCTGTTCCAACGCATCACCACCAAGTTCTTCCTGAACTAGAAATTAGAGTTCTACCAGTCTGAACATTGCCAGAAAGGAAGATGAGAAAGACTTAACTATGAAGATAATGGACAAATTTTATATCTGCAACTGTTTGTAAAGAAAACTTTGTGTGCAACATTAGTCACTGTTAGATGTTGTGGTCTCTATGTTCATGTATTCTACAGTGTCAGATTTCCCATGACTTGCTGTTCATGCTTCATAAGCTGGTGACACAGGTCTTACATGTTACAGAGATCAGAGGAAAGGGTGTTTGTTTGTTTGCTGGTTTGGTTTTTTGTTTCTGTCTTTCAAAGAAACAAGTGAATCAGAAGAAAGTAATGAGTGGATTCACCCAAGAAAGAAACAAGGCATAGCTGTGCAGCTGATAGGAAAAGGAGAAGGGTGAGAGAAGACCAGAAAATAATCTTTGATTTCATTTTGGAGAAAAGCTATGAGCAAAGCAAACCATTCCTCTTTGAGACAGAGGCAACAATTCATTCTTCTGAAATACAAGAAGAGCTAGTGCATAGCTTTCCTAAAGGAAAGGACAGGGTGAAACAACTCAGTAAGCTCTACTAAATGCAAAAGATATTCTGAAAGTGCATTAACAACTTCATTGTGCCTATCTCACAAAAGCACTTGCAGAATAATTATCTGTGTTATCAGTTCAAACATCTGCAACAGATAACAAGCCTGCAAGATGTTACTGTCTTCTCCCTGCCAAAGTACAGCAAGTAGTGAGCATATTTAAAATATAATTGTGAAGATCCAAAGTAAAGGGTTCTTCTTTTACATTACTTTTGTCGACCAAGATGTTTACACCAGTTAAGTTATGTATATATAAAAGCAATATATTATGTAATGAGATAGAAGGCAGTAACTTAATTCTGAATACTCAATTTTCTTTGGAAATTTTATACACAGATTTTGAAGTAAAACATTTCTGACTGTTTTTCACATTTAGAGTCCAAGTGGAATGCAATTGTGTAAAGGGGAGTCCTTCAGAAGCAGAGAGTTTTACCACAATGAGTTGTGAACCTGATGCTCCAAATCTACCCAGGATAACTAATCGGACCAAAAATTCCCTTACTTTGCAGTGGAAGGTAAGAACTACTTAAGACCTTTAAAATAGACACTTAAAACTCTTCATCAGTTTCAGATTTGTGAATAAAATGCCAGTTTATTGAAACAGAATTTTTTTGCCAATCGTAGTACTTTCAACCACTGTTCCGTGTCTTAAGTATGTATATCAGATTAAATGTGGACTTCATTAAAAAGAAAAAAATTCCCAGAAAAGCCAGGAGCCTTTTTAATTGAAGTTAGTGAGCTTGAACAAGAGACACTGGTTTGTGTTCTGGTCCCTTTCTCTACTGAAGAGCCAATTTCTCTCTCTGTTACTAAACATAGACTTATTTGTGCAAATCAAATGGAGTGGCTTGGAAAGACTGAGATTTGAACAGACCTGCAGTCTAGCTGCTTAGAAAAGTTCTGTGTATTTTACACTGCTGCCAGAATACTTTATCAAAGTCTGAGTGAGAAAAAAAAGGCATGTTCTGGGTGGAAACAGAACAAGGACCGTCTTGGCAAGTGAAGCATACAAAGGGAACATCATTTGCCCCTCACTGGTCGTGTCATGAACTGATACATACATGCATTTTTCCTAAAGTGATCTTATATCCAATTACAGCTCAAGTTTCTGTTTTTTCTCGTTGCAGGCATCTTGTGATAATGGTTCTAAGATCCACAGTTACCTTTTAGAATGGGATGAAGTAAGCAATTTATTCCATTTTTCTTTTTGTGGTTTTCAAAAGTAGCTGTCTGTGACTGTGCGCATCAAGTTGTGTCATAATTATGGCTTGTGTAGGCACATGAGAAATAAGTCCTGAGCAAGTGTGAAATCCTGGTTACTGCCCGATTTTCTTCTTAGGATATATGAAATGTCAGATATTCCTTAATTACACGATTCTGCCACTTTTAATGGTGGCTTTTTAGCCAGTGCTTCTCTCAAGAGTAGACAATAAATGATCACTTTACTATAACAGCCTTTCATTGGTATAAAAGGGCTGGGTCAGCTCTGTCCCCACAAACGTCTGCAGCTCCTACCCAACAGCTTTCCCAAGAGCTGTATTGTACTGCTTTCTCCTTCCAGCCCCTTGGAGCTGGGAAATGGAACAGAGTTTTAAAAGCCTCTCATTTCATACATATGCAAAGTTTTATATAAAGTCTCGCTGTGTGAGGAATTCTTTAGTCATGTTACACTACAAAAAATGAGTTTACTTCACATATGTGTGTTGCTTTAATTGATGGACACATATTTAATAGGGTGAATAATGTGATTAATTTATTCCTTTTTAGGGAAAAGGAAATGGAGAGTTTTGCCAGTGTTATTATGGCCAACAGAAGCAGTATAGGATTACTAAACTATCACCAGCAATGGGGTACACCTTTAGGCTAGCAGCCAAAAATGACATGGGGATGAGGTAAATATTACTGTTGTATACATAAATATGGAATGCATTTGCATGTGTGTGCTTGCTTTGGAAAAACATATGATGGCATTTAAAGAAACAAGACTTCTGTCCAACTAGGGTTTACGTGGTTAATTTACCATATGTGATTGTATTATTCAGTTTGCAGGTTACATGTGTACTGTGAATCACTTGACCTTGCTTGAGCAAGAGAGGTTGGACAAGATGACCTCCAGAAATCCTTTCTAACTTCAGCTGTTCGGTGATTCCTGGCATAATCTGTTTTGTTCAGGCATTATTATGGCTGCATTATTACTGCCATAATTACATGTATCACTTACATGCCATGCACATACTTGGCATGTAAGAGCTACAGATCTCAGCCCCCTTTATAAGCAGCTATCGCCTGTAGATAGTCCAGCTACTTCTGCCACTTGCCCTAATTTCTCAAATTGCCTTCTATAACCTTCATACACTACACCCCTTTGTACACAAAGTGGAAGCACAAGCGTGGCACATACAGCCCAGCTGCTATCACATGGAATCAGCTCAGGCTGTGCTAGGTTTTAGTTTCAGTGTTTGTAGACTCACACTGACCTCCTCAGAAGGTTGCTACCTTGAACCTGCTCCTTACTGCTCTGGCTTGCAGTAGAATTTTACTCTAAGCACTACGCTGCACTGACTCGCAGATTCACTGAAATTGTGACTGTTGTGTCCGATGTAATATGCACCTCTACTGAAGTGTTGGTGGCCATTCTCAAAGATGAGAAACCCATCAGAACCCATGCTGCATCTTGTAGGTCTATCTGTAGGATGTTGTGCTTTGCCATATCCCATTGCCTGTATATGTCCTTTTACCTAAGTCAGTTAGTCACAGTTTCTGTGGGAAATGGGTGGAATATAATGTCACCATACCACTGAATTCTTTTGAGCTTCCAGAGCTTATTATAAATGCTTAGGATATGTGGTTATTATTTTTTATTTCTACTTTTCGCAAGTTGTGGAGCACCAAAGTTTGTATTTAATTTGTGAATGAATGACATCTGACTACAGTAGGGAATATAAGTAAGAACTCAAAAACACAAAGAACTCAAAAACACAGAATTAACATGTTGTCAGGTTAGGCTTACACTGCTGGATGCATTAGCTCCTGGTAATGCTTTTTTGGTCCTCTGGTGAAGTGATAAGGCTGGCTAATGCTGTCAGTGCTAGTGCTCATTATCCCTAGAGAAGGCAGCCTGTGTCTACACCATGTCCTAGCACTTGGACCTTTAGATCCTGTGAGATATAAAATCAAGGCTTCTCTAGCTATGAGTGTACAATTGCCCTTTTTTTTTTTTTTTAAATCAGTGTTTGAAATATTTTTAGCATTGTGCTACAGTTGACCAGAGTGGTGTTTTTATAACATGGACTGTGTGCTGTGTGTCCTTCAGTTGGCACAAGAAGTGCTGCAGGGAGCAGTGCCTGCCCAGACAGCATCAAAGCACAGTTTAAAACTAGGGAGCCAGACCCAAGGGTGTAATTCATGCTAGATAGAAGAAATCTTCTGCAGGCTGAATACGTGGAAGTTACAGCTGCCTCAGGATGTCTCAGATGCGTGTGCTGGGAGGCTTTGGAGAGTACCAAGGGAATGTGTTGCATACAGCATCTGTTCTTACGTCTTTCCTTAGGCTCCTGATTTGGACCCCTGGCAGAGGACTGCAGGGGCTAGATTGACTTTCAGAGTGCTCCAGCAGAGCCTTTCTTACGTTACTGCCTTCTGGAAAATGTTTCTGGAATGAACTGTTGAATCTGGAATGGGCAAGTCCAGGAGTTGCTCCTGGACTTGTCTTGATGAGATTTAACTGAAACTTTTCAGAAGAGTAGGCAGGGAGTGACAGTTAAGCAGGGTCTGGTGCTCAAGTTCTCTTCCTGTTTCCCGGTTCCTTCTGATCATAAAGGTACCCTCTAGGAGTACCCACACACATGAAATAAACAGTGCTGCTGTGTAAGCAGAAGGAGAACAGTGATCCTTCTGCATTGGAGGACAGTGATCAGTTAAGTACCCTTTTTAAACTAATCACACCAAATAGATTTCTTAACCTGTATTTCATAGCCTTGTAAAGATACACTATATTGTCTTTATGGTATTACTGAGTTAAGAAGCCTCTTGAAATAATGTTTACTGATGTAGAGTGCCAATTTATTCCTTATGAAGTATGTTGAAAACCCTAGCTATCTGAAGACTGAAATTTGGCTAAATGATTTTGCCAACAAGAATGGATGTTCTGTCTTTGAGTTACTCATGTTTTTAAATTGAGTTCTGACCACAAACAAAGCTGGAAAAATAAAATCTATTTAAAAGAATAGAGTATTATTGTGCTCTACATGAAATGTTTAAGAGCATTTTACATGTGAGAATTACTGGAACTCTTTTAGTTGATTCCAATGGATGTTAGAGTGCTTCAGAGATAAAATCCAAATCACCTTCAAAAGTCTTTTCTTCCCTTGCATCTGTTTGTGAAGTGCTTCAATAGTTGTTTGTGAGTGGTGATAGACTTAGTATCTGTCTAGCCTCTCTTCATTCTTTCTTAGCCCAACTATGTAATGCTGGAGCTTTTTTCTCCATAGGTAGATGGTAAGTATCACATCATTTTATTTTCAGAGAATAAATTGCTTGTAACTTTTTGCAAGAAAAAAAGAAAGTACTATTCCCCCCGCTTTAAAGTTTTCTCTTGCTTTGCACTTTTCCATTTCCTGCTTCACGGTGTATTTCACAATCTACATGTCCACATAGACTTCATGTCTGCTTTGGATGCTGTTAGCATCTTTGATGAGGTATTGTCTGGAGCCCAAAAGACTCCAGAGCAGACCAAAGTTTGCAACCTTGTGATATTATAACGTAGTTTCAGTAAAAGAGGAAGTAACGTCAAGGTGTCTTTGTGTTTTGATTTCTAGGAATGTCAGATTTGGACACACAAGGTCTTTAACTGGTTCTGCTATTCAAGCCACACAATGAGTTCTGTTTTCAGGGCATCTTAATGCTCACTTCGGTGGTGTGTAGCTTTTAGATTAAAGTTATATATTTGACATTTGTTTCATACAGTTTACAAAAATATTAGGCAAGCTCTCAAGCCTACAAGTGTTTCTCCAGATCTGACGTAGAAGCAGCAAATTTCTGAATGAACTCCAGCTGAGAACAATTTCTTTTGTCATCTGTTTGTGTGATACACCCATGTACTGACTTTTGCATGCCTCCATTTCACCCTAGCTCTCTTTCTGTAACTTCTTGTATTTTCACTCCATGCCTACCTAAGAGTTATCAGATAAGGTTAAAAGTTGTGTTCGGAGACTGCCTGGTGTACGCTCTACTTTCATATTGCCAACTCTTAAAGAAACTTAACATTGCTGCCTTCCAGTACTTGAAGGGAGCATATAAACAGGAGGGGGAATGGCTGTTTATGAGGGTGGATAGTGATAGGACAAGGGGGAATGGTTTTAAACTAAGAAAGGGGAGGTTTAGGTTAGGTATTAGGAGTAAGTTTTTTACTCAGAGGGTGGTGATGCACTGGAACAGGTTGCCCAAGGAGGCTGTGGATGCCCCATCCTTGGAGGCATTCAAGGCCAGGCTGGATGTGGCTCTGGCAGCCTGGTCTAGTGGTTGGCGACCCTGCACATAGCAGGGGGATTGAAACTAGATGATCATTGTGGTCCTTTTCAACCCAGGCCATTCAATGAGTCTATGATTGAATAACAATACTGTTCAGTTATTTTCTGAATCACTGTAGAGACTGGAGCTTCAGAATATACTTGAAGCATGTAATAATTTGTATTGATTGCTGCCTGGGAAGCAAAGAGTACTTTGGGGCCTTCCCATATATGTTTTTATATTTTCATGTTTTTATTTTGAATAGGCTTTAGTACACAGTTTTGCATAGAGCTCTACTGTTTTAGAGAGATGACGATACGTAAAAGCAGAACATTTTGGTTAGCAAAACATTGTAATTATGTCACATGCAGGAATCTTTCAATTATGTTAACCTTGTTCAGATTGTTTATAACCAATAGATTTCATGGGCAAGTTAAGTCATCTGCATGTACCAATTTTCAGTTGTGCACATATCCAAAAAATTGTCATAGCTGTGTTTAGTAAGAATGATGTTTTTCTGGATATCAGTTATTGTGTCTGGTTAATTTCACATACTATCTGTTCTATTATACACAGTGGTTTTAGTGAGGAAGTCCTGTATCATACCTCAGGCACTGCCCCGACTACACCAGCAAGTCCTTTGCTGATTAATGCTGGAGTTACTTGGTTATCCCTACAGTGGACAAAACCCTCAGGAACACCGTCAGATGAAGGAATTTCGTATATACTAGAGATGGAGGATGAGAACTCAGTAAGTTCAAAATATTTACTCTCAATTTAAGAAAGAGATTATTGTGTGTTTGATACATCATTGTATTTAAGTGCAACAGTGATTATTTTTGCTAGAATATTCTGCAAGGAACTGTGTTTTCTGAAACGAAACCATTGAGTTGTCATTGCAGTGACCACATCACTTAGCTTTCTCCTTTCCATTGCAACAGTAATTGTCATTAGTATTAAATCCTGATCCTGCAGACTTCTGGACTACTTTTAACTTTGTAATTTTGCTCGTGAAAGTTCAGCTCTACAAATGGGTCGAAGTAATTGCATGATGAAGTGCAGTCTCTTTAGATGTTATTTCAGCATAAGCACCTTTGTTCTACCCCTGGAAAATGTTAGGTGTAATTTCTCTTGACACTCTGCACTTATTTTTCTTTTCTCCTCTTCAGAACTGGAGAACGATTAATTCACTTCCTCCCTCACCCCACCCTTATTTTTATCCTTGGCTTCCAAGTGCAGCACATACACGTGGTAGAAATAAAGTATCTTGTGTTTACACAATGAAGATACACTTAATTACTTTGTCAGAGAAACATAAAACAATTACACTCTAACATACAGTAATTTATTTATATGAACGATGTTACAGAATCTGGTCGACAGATATAATGTTTCAAGTAATCCCCTTTGATTCTGCAGGGATATGGTTTCAAGCCAAAATATGATGGCGACGATCTTACCTACACAGTGAAGAATTTGAGGCGTAGTACAAAATACAAGTTTAGGGTAAGATTTTTCACGTGCTTGGGTTTTGGGTGGCTTCCCTTGGTTGACTGGGTCTCTTTTGGAACTTGAGGTTTGACTCATTGACTTAAGGGAAACCAAATTTGAAGGGAAACCAGTCTCTCTCCTAAAACCATTATCTCATTGCTTTATTGGTTTTCTCTGTAGAAGTTTATGAACCTCTGAAAGGGCATAGCACTATTGCAGGCATCTTGAAATGTGTCATTCTTGCTCATTACTCCATGCTTGTAACAGCTGTGGAGGTTTTTTTTTTGTTTTTTGGCTTCTCTGTGACATAGGTACTATTACTTAGTTCTTTGGTAGACAGTAAACATCTCAAACTCTTAGGGTAAGGAGCAACTTTGATTTTTTTTTAAAGAGTGTATCAGTGCTATGCAGTGCTTGAACCCAAGTGAGTAAATCACTCATATTACTGTGGTGCTGAGTCTGTTCTTATGTTTTGAAGGTCTTAACTTGCTAGCTCAGGATCAAGTCACGCTTGAACAGTAGCATGGCTTTTGGAGCAAAGTTAATGTGTGTCCCACAGTATGAAGCAGAATCAGAATGGTCTCCAGTCTATTAGGGGAAAACATGTCCTAGATGTTTTCTTGCATACACCTAAATGACTATTTCATAAGCAAGAAGTGGGAACTGCTTAAGAACAGCATCTCTTAGCAATATGAGAGGGAGCAGTCCAGCACTTGCTGTATTTGTTTTGAGTCTAATACCCTTAAGTACTCCTTTTGAAATTACAGCAAGTATTTTACAGTTCTGAATATTACTACATTTTCAGAAGTGGAAAAGGTTAATGTAGGCATTAATCTTATGGTACTTATCCATAACTTAATGCTTACGTGATTTAAATTTTACAGTATATTTTTAGGATTGTGCCACTGTTCAGGTTATACATGTATTTAAACTGAAAAACAGCCAAGTACTTTGGAACTAGCTTTTGCAGTACTTGGTTATAGCTTTCCTTTGAAAGTAACCCTGTATGTCAATCGTATACATTATTAGTAAGTACATAGTTAACTTCAGCATCCCAAGTTTATCATTAAAATAAAGAACCAACATTTATACTACAGTTTTCATAACAGAACTGTTAGCAGAAGTCTGTTCACTTTCATAGGGCATAAAGGAGAAACAAATTCTGTGCTAATCAGGTCTTTAATTTTTATTATACAGGAGAAAGACTTAATTAGTAGTAATATTCCTTAAGGCTTTTGAAAGAAACTTTGTAACCATTGGAAACCTCATTATGATACATAAATACCAACTGTCTTTTTAACTTCATTTGTATGGCTGAAAAACAAACAGATGATTGTTAATCTTGTAAACTCTATCAGGAGAATGTCTGAGAAGCAGGTTAGCTCACATTTCCTCTTCTCAAGCCGTAGAGACCTCACTCCAATCATTTGGATCCTATTTAATTCTTAAATAAATATAAAAGCAGAATATGTATATATATTTAGGTTGCTTAGATTTTTGCGAGGAACAAATTGGAATACGTGATAAATTAACGGCACAACTAGGAAGTAAAGAATAGCAGCACTTTGTTTTCTTAGAATCACAGACAAGTCTAGGTTGGAAGAGACCTCAGGTGATCATCTGGCAACAATTTGTCTACAAAGCAGTATTTTCAGCCAAGCTTTCTAACCCTTTTCTAGCCCTGTTGGGCTGAGACTTCAGTATTTCCAGCAAGGGAGATTTTTCTTTATTTGCTGGGCAGTCAGCTCTCATGGTGATTAATTTCTTTCTTTAGCCAGAATTTTACCTGACACATTTGTGCCCGTGGTCTTTTGTCCTGTCACCACATATCCTTGCCAAAAGAGTGTTTTCATATTCTCTGTAACTGCTTCTTGTGTTTTGGAAGGCAGTGATTAGATCCCCCCTCACTGAAACTTACATTTACTGGGCAGAGTAAACTCAGGCTCCTCAACCTTTCCTCCTATATCATATTCTCCAGTTCTGTAATCATTATGCTGGCTCTCTTCTGCACTCTCCAATTTCTCAGTGTCTCTTGAACTGGGAGTACCAAAACTGGGTTCTAGGCTTGGCCTAAATGATGCTGGATAAAGTGGCATAATCGCATCCCTTGCTCTGCTAGTGAAAGGCTTGCTGATGCAGACCGTGAAACAGTCTACCTTCACTGCTGCCAGGGTGCATTGCTGGCTTGCTCTGAACAGGATCCCATGGTCCTGCAAAACTGTAATGAAAAAAGGAGTAGCTCTTAGACCTGACTAATTTCTGAGTCTCTTAGTTTTAAAAAAAACAAGCTTTCCAATCCTTCACTTGAATTAAAGCAGCTTGTGCTATTTTGAGCACCTACAGGTTCCATAAACGCCACTGAGAGCTGCATGTCCTAACTACCTTTTACAGTCAGGCTGGTTTAATGCCCTGAGTAGAAACCTAACTTTATACACCAACATTTGAAATTTGGAAGATTATTGATTTTTTTTGTTTGGTCTGTTTGTTCCAACTTCACAATTACTAGTTTTGTATTTTCTTTATTTTTTAAGGATTCTTTTTCTTTCTGGCAGTTCACAGGTATTTTTAATTTCAGCACAGTGGTTGACTAACTGCGGGACTAATAAAAAACCATGAAATGAAGGTACATAATAGATTCCTTCCTCCTGATGGCATATTATCTAGCTGTCTACACGTACATATAAGTTAATTTGTTCTTACCATAAACACTGAAGAGCATACTGGTATATTTGTTCTGTGGTTATAATAATTTTTATATATTTACAGGTCATTGCCTATAATTCAGAAGGGAAAAGCAGTCCAAGTGAGACAGTAGACTATACTACTTGCCCAGACAAACCTGGAGCACCTTCAAAACCCTCAGTGAAGGGAAAAATCCACGCACAGAGTTTTAAAATAATCTGGGGTAAGAATGTTGTCCAGCTCTGCTTGTAGTTTGTCCTCTGTATTTTATGAACGTTCATATGTAGAAGGCCAGGTTTTACTTCAGTAACACTTCAGTCAACTGTAAAGAACTTCAGTCAACTAAGAGAAAAACACAGGTAAAAAATACCTGGTGTCAGAGTAATAGTGTGATTATTGGGAAGAGTAATGGATCAGTTGCAGTAGGAACTATTACTGCAGAGGAATGCAGTATTTGAAAAAGCAGTAGCGTTAATTGGCGTACTAAGAAGTTAATGCTGCTCTGGTTTAAAAAGTAGATGCTATGAATTTGTCAGGTTTTTTACTCAGAAAAAAGGCCCAGGCTTAACCTCTCTCTTTAAAATGCTTGAATTTTTTTATTTCTTTTTTTCATTAGGGATCTTGAGAAACTTTTCCCTAGGGTTAGTTTTTGCACCCTTACGCAGTGAAATAGGAGAAGGTGAAGCCATACTGTGATACTGTACTGTAGAAGAAAACCAAGTGGTTGAAGGTCTTAGTTACTGTCACAAGCAATTACATTTCTTACCTTGTATAACGTATGAAGTTATTAGAAATAGAACTATCTAATTTGTAAAAGTAAAATTGTATTGTAAAATTGTAAAAATTCTATTAGAAATATCTAATTTGTAAAAAGAAAACTGTCTAAAAATATTTATTTATGTAGAGAAATTTTAATGGTTCTGTAGTACTCTTTTTTTTTCACGAGCGATAATTAATATGAATGCTTCGTTTTTCATTTGGAGTAAATTAAGTGCTGCCTTTCAACCAAAAAAGTGTTATGTGCCATATAATAAATCTTATTTTATTTAGCAAGTGTGATGTGATATGTAATGATTGCCTCAGAGCCAACATCCTTTCATCCATCATATACATAATGTAATGTTACAGCAGCAGTGCCCTTCTGTATTAAAGTATTAAGCTGCCTCTATATTTGTCAAAAATGTTGCTTTCCCACAGTATTTTAATTTCACTGTTCCCTAAGTCAGCTCTGAGAAAGAGTAGTGGGATTATGCCAAAGATAATTCAGTAGTTTCCTTTGTTTTCCTTGAATATTATCCTTGATTTCTATTGCTATATTAAAAGTTTGAGAGATGAAGTGTTCACTACAGAACTCCTGACTTCTGTTCTCTCTCAGAATATTTAGTTTTTTTGAATGTTTTCCTTCAAACATTTTGATATACTCTTGTAAATATGACAGTCATTTTCCAATCTGAAGTCCGTAATACAGGGCCATTAGGATCAATGACCCTGAAACCATAATCAGGCAGCCTTCCACAGCACTTCAACCTAAATGAAATGTCTGCTGTGGTATCTCCCAGGTGCCTAATTCACTTGTCACACGTCATCTGTAGATGACAGCGGGATTATGATTTGGCAGCTTAGGATAGTGGAGGAGTTGAATGATTTGCAGCTGTCTGAACTAGGATGCAGGATGTTACGGCCAGCTGGGTAAAAAAAGCACTAATTTCCTGTTGGGTGATGATTTTTCCTTTTTAAAATTTTCCCCAAAAACTGCAAAACAATTTGATTTAACCTGCTTAGTTGGAATGTTACTTTTTTCATAGATCCGCCAAAAGACAATGGAGGAGCAGCAATAAATACATACGTTGTGGAAATCTCTGAAGGCTCTAATGGTAAGAACTAGGAGTATGTGTTGGCATTCAGCTGTGATCTTTCTTGTATGCACACCTTGAGTTGTAAATTGTGGAAAGGGTAAAATATATGTAATGTGATAACAAATATTATTGCAAGAGACTGTAATTTTAAAAACGAGGATGTTGATACTTGTACGCAGGAAGCTTGCTTTCTCTGGATTAGAAAGAAGATGCAGTAAAACTGTGTCAAAAGCGCTGCTCTGTTTAACCTATCACGTAAGTGTGTTCTGTTTTGGAAATCAAATGATGCATTTCAGATGTTCAAAGGGCAAGAAAGGGCCACTTAGCTTTGCTGGATGCGTGATTGATGAACGAATCAGCAGCGTTCCATTCACTGCTGCTAAATGGAAACAGTGATGTAGCTGGAAAAAGTTGTTTAGAATCAGAATTGCAGAACTGTTTAAGTTTGAAGAGACCCTTAAAGGCCATCTGGACCAGCTTTCCCACAGTCAATAAACAGTGACACGTACAGCTCGATCAGGGGCTCAGAGCCCCGTCCAGCCTGACCTTGGGTGGGAACCCACCTCCTCTCTGGGCATCCTGTGCCAGTGCTTCACTACCCTTATTGTAATTTTTTTTCATAGAATCATGGAATTACCAAGGTTGGAAAAGACTTCCAAGACCATCCAGTCCAACCACCCACCTATCACCAACATTTCCCACTAAACCATGTCCCTCAGTACAACGTCTAAATGTTTCTTGAACACTGGTGGGCTGGTGACTCCACCACCTCCCTGGGCAGCCCATTCCAGCACCTGACCACTCTTTCAGAGAAGAAGTTTTTCTCCTATTTGCTTTTATGTTCTGTCATGCATATTTCTTAATTGGGCATAAAAGTACCCAACTAAATTATTTGAAAATCTAAACCTTTTAAGTAGCCTTACTTGTATTCAGCAACACAGTCATACCGATAATGAAAGTTCATACCTCTCTATTGCTGTCAGGTTAAGACGGCATACTGTCCCCTAATTGTAATGGTAATTCTGCCAAAGGTATCAGCCATGGTTCTTTCAAACCTTAGTCTGTGTCTTCCTTACTTTGTTGCATGTTCACATTCAGTCGCTTGTGGAACATTTTGCCTAAGCCTTTCATGCAGATGCAGTGAGCTGTGCATTACATTTCATTCGTAGCCCTCTGTGATGGGTTGAATTGTTATGGATTTAATTTAAAGGCTCCAGGTCCCCAGAATAATTTTTCAGAGAGAGACAGGAAGAATGCCAAAGAGGTTCTCATTTAAGAATCTGGCTGAAGAAAAAAGAATGAAATCAAATGTTCCAGGTGGTGCTGAGCCATCCAGAAACACAGAAACGAGCTTTATCAATTTTAAGCTGTGACCATATGCAAAGTGGATATACGTGATGTAATTAAAAGGTTTTTTCCATGGAAATCTTTGCTTTTCTATTTTTCCTGTTTATTTGGTTATAATGTTTAAATGTGGCTGCTGACCCAGTACTAATTACCTTTTTTAAAGTAAATGCTCTCTTATTTAATATAAATACCAAATAAAGAAGATGTTTTACTTTGCAGATCTACACAAGTTTGTATAGGAAGCTGAAACAATTAGACCTTTTTCCAGGACATGCAAAGCAAGCCTTTAATATTATTTTTTTCATAAACAGATAAGCAAACATTCACTTGGTGAGTCTAGGATACCAAAGTGTGGTAAATTACACCTTGGTTCACTGCACACTTACCCTTTACCTTTCAGGAAACAAGTGGGACACAATATACAGCGGAGCTGCGAGGGAGCATTTGTGTGACCGACTAAATCCTGGTTGTTCCTATCGCTTACGTGTGTATTGCATTGGGGAAGGAGGACAGAGCATGGTAATATTAGCTAATGTGGTTTTTAATACAAGTCTTTAAGAAAACATGATCCAACAGTTAATAAACACTGTCAGAGGAATAATTGTACAGAAGTGCCTAACAAAATCACCATCAGAACCTCAAAGAAATCACAGTATTGGTGCAGAGCGTTCCAAGTTTCTGCCTACTTCTTTAAGAGATGCATACAAATATTCTCTTCTGATGGTGTATTTTGCTGTAAGTGATTTTACTTGTTAACAGAAAAAATACTATGTCTTTCCCTGTGCAACATGTTAGTAAAATGAAAATGACTTTTCCCAAGTCCTAACCCAAGACATCAGACTAAATTTAGTGCTTTCCATGTGATCAGTGTAGTACTCTGAGCAGCTGAGTTAGGCTAGAGGAAATTCATCCATATAGAAGTCTCTTGCAAAGACAGTCCTGCCCACAGCCACCTTTTCTTAAGAGTAAATTGAGATTCCTTCAGTGCTGATGCAGCTGTGGTGCTTTTGCTCTTGCCATAGCTCAGCATGCTTTTTGTACAGGGGAAGGAGGAAGGCAGTGTATTTTCCAGTCACCCACCCACAAGGTACCTATGTCCATGGAGATCTTCAATCTGCCAACCTCCTTCCTTCTTAGAATAAATATATTTTAGAACAAATACCCAAGAACCTCCCAGACAGAGGGAGCTTTCAGAAAGTTGCAGTACTTTTTGGAAGTGTCAGAAATCAACAGAAAAAGAGTAAACAGAGATGTAATGAAAACTTTTCTGTGGCTTGTCATGGCTATATGTTTCCTGGGAAACATTCTACTTTTTATCTAGCATCTGTTGCTCAGTGAAATAATACATTTCAAAGAAACTGAAAAGCAGCAGATTTTTCTAATGCAGTCCTACTGGAACATATGTAAAGAGCAGCTGTGAAATAAGGCTGTAAGTTGCATCTCTGTTGTAAACTAAGAGGCTTATCACCTTCAGTCCAGAAATAGGCATATTTGTTCTGTATCGCACTGAAGCTAATAACCCCTCACCACAGCTGACTCATTCCTTTCTGCATCCAGAATAGACAATGCCATCTGTTGCATGTTGCTATGTACTTTCTGGCACACTTCAAATACTTACACAGTAAGTATTACTAAGTAATTAAAAAGTTGAAATCTCAATTTCTTAATCACTTCTGCCCATTTGGCTTTCTAAGAGGCTCTTGCACAGAAAGAAGTGTACAGCTCTTGGAGTGAGGTTTTAGAAACTGTTAAACTGTTAATGGAAAAGAGAATGGCTTAACATGTTAATTCATAGTTCAGGCTTCTGTACTAGCTTTGTAACAATATTTTCTCATTATTATTATTTTAACCTCTTGTGTAGCAGTAACTCAAAGGCAAAAGTTAATTTGCGTATTATGTAATCACTGTAGCAGGTTTTATGTATTACAGTACATACATGCTAGGTCACTTAAGCATCTTCATGTATTTGAGGATATGGTTCGAGAAATGGAAGAACCTATTTCTGACTCAAGTATGTGCTTTTATTTGTAACATAAGTGATAGTGCTTGTTTTGGCGCAGGTGTCTTCATTGATCTCTCCCCTTTCTAGGCATCTGATTCTTTACTGGTGCAGACACCAGCAGTGGTTCCTGGTCCATGCCAACCTCCACGGCTACAGGGTAGACCAAGAGCAAGAGAAATTCAGCTGCGCTGGGGTAATTCTATTACAACCATTACAGAGGGTAAGGGATCAAAACTGTGTTGTGTGTTGAAATTAAGCAAGCTTTGCTTTCTTATTTTCAGGACCACCTCAGGTAGATGGCGGCTCACCCATTACCTGTTATGGTCTGGAAATGTTTCAGACAGAAACTGATGAACACAGAGAGGTTTACCAAGGCTCTGATGTTGAATGCACAGTAGGCAGCCTTCTTCCAGGGAGGATGTACAACTTCAGACTGCGAGCAGCTAACAAGGCTGGGGTAAGGAGGCAATCTGAAATGAAATTAAATGAGGAAAGTACAATTGCTATTAAGCATCTTCTCTTTTGTAGGAATCATTTTTAAAGTGGCTTCAAAATGAAGATTTCTTAATGTAGATTCGTTTGGTACACAGAGCTTTTGCTGTGTGGGAACGGTTAAACATCAGTTTAGAACAAAGGGATTTTTAAAGGAAAGGAAAACAGCTAAATTATGGCTTATACCTGAAGCATAGCGTTGGGAAAAGGTTAGGAAATGCTAGGTACTTCATCAAAGCATTGTTGCAACTTGAATATTCTTACGTGAAGTAAGGTAGTAAACTGTTTTCTGTATTCAGCTCTGTAAGTTGATAGTCCTTTATTACTGTATGTTTCTGTTTTAGAGCATGATAATAAGCACATTCTGGGTTTTTTAATATTTAGTTTAACTTCTGAGTCATGTTTTATCAGATGCAAGATTATTTTTTTTTTGTTGAGTTATTAAATGTGTTTAAATCAATTGTTGCTGTAGTGCAAGCATTATTTGCTTATGTATCCAAAGTCCTTATTTAAAGACAGAGGCAGGGCAGCTTGCATTTGTTTGACAGCGTTTGCTTCATAAAAGCTATCATCACCAGTTGACGCTGCTTGTGGAAAGGTCTGCAGCTTAAAGCTTTAATGCACTGACCTAAAATTTAAATCCCCCAAAGAGCAGTTTATAGACGGAGCATTTTTGGAATCCTTTTTTTTCTTTTTAGTTAAATACAAATAGGCAGTTACAAATTGTGTTCTGTTATGGTGTAGCAAACACGTCACTTCAAAAGAGAGGAAAGTGCTTTCAAATCCTTCTGCTTGAGAGTTTGAAGCACTAAATTTATTTGCTATAGAGACAAGTCTTGCGGCTATTTTGGAGAATAATCAGATACCGAAATAAATCCTCAATCCACAGTCCACAAGGATTTATTTTGCAAGTGAACAGTACGAACTTTCAGGCTGCTCTTACACAGTTCTACTGTGGCAAACTGTTTAGAAAGCAGTGGTTTTCTTTGTATCAGTTAGTTATATCAATTCCCTTTTTAATAGTTTGGACCTTATTCGGAAAAATGTGAAATTACTACAGCACCTGGACCACCAGATCAGTGCAAGCCCCCCCAGGTGACGTGCAGATCTGCCGCCTGTGCCCAGGTGTCCTGGGAGGTAAGAATGCAGTGTTATACATGTCTTAATGTGAACGTCTTCTGCATTTTTAAGTTCAACTTTAAAAGCTTTAGACTGTGTTTTAATCACATTTTTAAACATACTTACTTGAGTATGCAGTGCTTGGTAGGTAAAACCTTAGTAGTAATCCATCATACCATGACATGACAGTTTTAAGTTAGAAACCTGCAGATGCCTGAGGTCTTCCTTTCTTCTTTTGTTTAAGTTTTGCCACAACTGCTGCACTAGATTTGAGTGATGCAGGCTCTTATTAATTCTTTTTCTTTAATGTAATTATGTTTCCTCAGAGCAGATACATCCATGGATTATTGTACATTTGTTGTTTTCATAAGTTGATTTAATTTTATATAATTGCATCAGTAGTAACATAGCAAAAGCCTCTCAGACTTCCTATAAACCCATAGTATTTAGATGTCTGATTAAAAAAAATGCAGTAGACAAAAACTGAGGCTGTTAAAAAGGAGGATTCTCTCTGAGAACGCTGTTTAAACAGAGCTCTTCAATGGCTTGAGGTGGAGTCAATCATGGGGGTTACAGAACTGTACAGAAGAAGATTAAAGTTGCTCATGCTTCCTGCTAGGCATGTCACAGGGGCCCTCCTTAATCACCTACGAGATGAAGAAATCTAAAGAAATCTCTTAAAAATCTCTCAGGTAGAGAGATGCCCAATCTTAGATGTCTGCTTTATAGAATCACAGAATAATTAATGTGGGACTGGGCTAGATCAGGTTTCTCAGAGTCTTGTCCAGCCACGTTTTGCCTATCTCCAAGTATGAAGATTCTGCAGTCTCACAGAACTATTTCTGGGCAAACTGTCATGCTGCAGATTGCTTTCCTTTATGCCCAGTCAAAATGTCCTTTACTGCAAGGTGTGGCATTTGCCTGTTGTCCTGCTACTAAGCATCTCCAAGAGGAATTTGGCAGTGTCTTCTTTGTACCCTCCCAGTAGGTAGTTTAAGGCAACAGTTTCCCCTTAGCCAACTCCTCTTAGTATCAAATAATCATTTTAGTGCCCTCCCTTTTGGTGGCCCTCTGCCAGGCTTTTTCCAGTATGTCAATGTCTGTCCTGTACTGGGTAGCCCAAGACTCGACAGAGTACTAGAGATGTAGCCCCCACAGGTGCCAAACAGAAGGGAATCACATTCCTCTTAGCTTTCTTGCTACTCTTCTGCTAATCCAGCTAGTATGTAGTTAGCCTTCATCAGGCACACATTGCTGACTCACATTCAGCTTGCATACCAGGACTCCAGGTTCTTTTTTGGTAAGCTTGCTCCTCAGCCTCAGTACGGTTTATCCTAGGTCCATGACTTTGAATTCGCCTTTGCCTTAGTTGAACTTAATGAGGTTTGTATCAGATCCTGCTTGCTGAAATCCTCTGGCAGCTGAACCCTTCAGCGTATCGAATACTTGAAAGGGGGTCTATCAATCGCATCAAATGTTATCCTTTGAAAATCTGTTTATATTGAGTCACTTACCTTTGCATGCATAATGCTGAAGTACATGCATAATGCTTCCTTCTTTCAAAGGAAGGGGAAAGCAGAAGACATGTCTTGGAACAATTGGCTTGATATGATTGCTTTCTTGGAATATTTAGTCCAAAACAGCAGCATCATTCTCCTTCAGTTCTCTTGATGATCTAAGATTATTTTTTTATTTGTGGTGTTTTTGGCTTTTTTTCTTTATTAATTTGTTGACTGCTGATACCTTTCTGTAATGTCATATCCTAGTTGAGACTGTGATTTGAACTGCATTTCAGATGACTATTTCTGAGGTAGTATTAAAACTCCCAAAAAATAGGGAGGCTGAGTTTGTGGTAGGCGGTGAGGAAAAACAGGGTACTGGGGAAGCATTTCAGCCCAGGTCTGTGGTAGTGTATAGCTGTCTATGCTAACTGCTTTGCAACACTGTCTTGGAAAAAGGCAGTGCACAATTTTCAGCTTCCCACTCTGTTATAGCCTGGTTTCCATTCAGGAGAGCCATGATGTTCTTCAGAGGAGAATCCTTTGTTCTGCAAGACAAAGACATGAGCAGCAGGGTGTGTTTGCAGATTGTTCTCCCTGCACTATAGACCCAGTCAGCAAAAACTTTTGTACCTTCCATAACCCTCTCGAGAAGGCCATCTCTTGCCATTGACTTTTCTGGTTCCTAAGCTAAACTGTACAGGCTAGGTCATCTCTGTATTTAAGCAACTAAATCACAATTACTTTGTACAAAGTGGTCTGCAATAATAAGTAGTGTTTTTTAAGTATGGATGACCCAAGGCCAGTAATACAATCAGATTTATTTGTATTGTATTAAACTAAAAATCAGGAAAAAAAAGGGGAAGGGTAACATTCCTGTAGAGCTTAGAGCTCTCTGCCTCACTGTTGCCTACGACCCTGTTGATTTATAGGAACAAACAAAAAAAAAACTAAGAGATGTAGTAAGTTTGGAGTCTGATTATTTATTTATTCATTTTCAGTCAGTGACTTTAACTTCTAACTACTTGCATCCATTTTAAAGGTTCCAGTGAGTAACGGAGCTGATGTCACGGAATACCGACTGGAATGGGGTGGTATGGAAGGATGCATGCAGATCTCTTATTGTGGGCCTGGCCTCAACTGTGAAATGAAAGGACTTTTGCCTGCCACTATATACTATTGCAGGGTTCAGGTAAAAATGTAAAACTTTTGCAAGTGGAATCTGGAAACAGGAGTTGTCTCTGCCATAAAAACGTGGTCTGCTTTGCATTTGCAGGCAGTGAACGTTGCGGGTGCAGGCCCTTTCAGTGAAGTAGTGGCATGTATGACTCCAGCCTCTGTGCCTGCAGTTGTGACTTGTCTTCGGGGACTAAGTGAAGATGAAGTGGAAAGTCCGCACTATTATCCTTCCACATGCCTTGCTCTAAGTTGGGAAAAACCTTGTGACCACGGGTCTGAGATCATTGGCTACAGCATAGACTTTGGAGATAAGCAGCCAATAACTGTTGGGAAGGTTCTGAGCTATTTTATAGATGGCTTACAGCCAGATACAACCTACAGGTATGCTATGCAAAGCTACTCAAAAGTCTAACATATATCCCACAGCAGCAGATTCTTTGTTTCCATTTATTTTTTTATTCTCTACCTTTACTCTCAGAGAGGTATTAGTAGATAATCCTGGAGCACAAGGAAGCTCTGTAATTATGATCTTCATAAGTAGATGAGCTATGTTGGTTTTATTTTGTTTCTTGAACAATTTATTTTAATTTGTTTATTGTGGTAGATTTGATGCATCTCTTAATGCATCAGTTTAATTGAATTCAGATTACAGGTCCAGATCCATAACTATTTTTTGACAGCTTGC
Organism: Pavo muticus; assembly: GCA_016647715.1. NCBI lineage: Eukaryota > Metazoa > Chordata > Aves > Galliformes > Phasianidae > Pavo > Pavo muticus. Next base: position 560,560 of record JACDJE010000401.1, read on the forward strand.
TTTATAGAGAAATGGCTTCTAATCTGTTTGTCAAGCTAAAGTGCATTCAAGGAAGGACCATATCCAGTCTTTGACTGGACTGTCTGATCTAATAACAGCTCATCGCATCTTGCAATGTCATTTCTGCAGAAATACCATGTATTTGGGTGGCAGTCAGCATTAAGAACATTGGTTTGAAAATCTATCAGTCAATTTGAAAGTTAATTGAAGAATTTCAGTTACCAAAATTGCCCCTTATGTCTGACATAAGAATTACTGAAAAACAGAAATGTAGAGATCCATAATTCTGCCTTAAGGCACTCTACATTCTTGTTACAAACACACATCTTCTATGTTAAAACCTAAAGGAGAGTATCAGTCTCACTGAAGTCAGAATTTAAGCTCACGCTAGTTTCAGTATAGTTCTGGGTATGTAACTTTCTGTAACCTTAAAGATTTGGCTTTCTTTCTTTTTAATGCTGTATGCAAGACTAAAATGCTTTTGCTTGCCTCGTAATTATTTGGTAATCATGCTGGCAAACAAAGAGCTGTTGCTCTCCATATCAACGTACTAAAAACTGAGAAGCTTCTATTGTAGAGATACTTCTGCGCTTCTACCCACGAAAGTGCTTTTATAGAATACATCTTGGACCGTCATCTCTGTCCAAATAAAAAACTGCATGTAGTCCTTAGTTCTGGGCTATAATAAATTAACATAATGTTAAGTGTTACTGTAGTGAAGGAGAGGTACTTATTCATAAACCTGCACACACATTTCTGTTCCAGTGTTTTGAAATCGTGTGGTTGATTGTTTTAGAATGGAATGACTGTGATTACTTTTTTCCAGTTACCTAGATACTATTTCAGACAAGTGAACCTTAGTCTTTGAAAAATGAGATTAGACAAACATTGCTATCTATGGCTACCTGTGAGATCTGTAGATTGGCATCAGGGTTTGTTTTTTTTTTCTGTTTTCTGTTTTTTCTTTTTGGAAACAGATTTCTTGGCCAACATTGTTTTCTGCTGAGTTCCCTGCAAAATAAAAATTACCCCTGAATGTCAAGTTCTACAAACCCCTCTGCCATGTGACCTTCAACTTCTCATTGACTCTCCCATTCCAAGCAGACCCAAGATGTCTGCAGGCACCTGGAAATACATTACCAGTGAAAACAGCATTTTGTAAGAGAAGGAGCTGGACACCATCGCTTTATTTTCACATGAATCAGCTCTGTTCAGGAAAGCGCTTAGAACTTTCCTATAGTCATCCTCAAAGTCAGCTGATGAAATAGCCAAAGCTATGGATTCATATATTTTGGGGGTGTTTGTTTGTTTTTTTTTTGTCCTCTCATCTCTCCAGGGTGAGAAATACAAATTCTGTAGTTCTTGGCCATCAAAAATTTTGCTACGAGGCCTCGCAGGGTCAGAAAGATGAACCACTCTTCAGTAGCTTTTGTATCTTTGCCCTAATGCTTATGATGCAAAAATACACTAATGCATTTAATCTTGAATCAGCTCAACTCCCTTAAAATGTGGCAAGGAGAGTGACACTCCTGCATTTTCATGAGTTTATAAGAGCACAATATTGAGAAAATTCTTCACCATAGAAAGTATTGCTTCTATGGTACCATTATTCTCTCTTGATTGCGACTGGTGGATATAACCAGTTATTTTTTTAAATCTAATTTCAAGTTAATTTATTCTTTCTTTTCAAATACTAGAATACGAATTCAAGCCCTTAACAGCCTTGGAGCAGGACCTTTCAGCCACACCATAAAACTGAAAACAAAGCCTCTCCCCCCAGATCCACCTCGCCTGGAGTGTGTTGCATACAGTTCTCAGACTCTCAAGCTGAAGTGGGGAGAGGGAACTGCAAAAGCGTTAACTGACTCCATTCAGTACCACCTTCAAATGGAGGATAAGAATGGAAGGTTAGTTTTGGCATTGCCTTAATCTACTCTGTTTCACCATGGTCTGGTGCTTGGAGATAGTATCAAAGGGCAGAATTCCTTTTGCTTTGCTTAATTTGCAAGGGCAGGAGGAGATCTTCTCATCTGGCAAGGCAGAAGCTCTGTAGTGTTTAATGCTGCAAAGCAGAAGATGAAAAACTTCATGGCTTTTTTATTTACAATTCAACAGTAAGAGTTTAATGAAATGCTTTGTACTGACATACTCCTCTCTTTTTTCACTTTTTTTTTTTAGTATTTTATTAAAGTATTTAATCTAATTAGTCTTGTAAATTTTATCTACTTGGCATTGGAAGGGGTAGGTTCTTCATTCCCTGCTGTCTTTATGTGCAATTATTTCTTGTAGCAAATAAGAGTATCATATAGTACAAATTATTATTTTAAGAGATATCTTTTCTCATCAGCATGAAGTCTGAATGTAAGCTGAGATGGTACAGAGAATACCTCTGCCTGAGCAGTGATACAGATAGTCCTGCTGCACTGTGTACCATGTCTGAATCCCTGAGTAGCTTTATGTCACAAAAGATACCTGCTAGGTGAAATTGCTGTGCTGTAGGAAGGAAGAGAAATGAGACTCTCAACTGAAAAAGTATTTACTGCTGTTAACCAAGACTAGATCTTGGTTAGATCTTGGTTACCGGTATAGTCTGTTTAAAAAAAAAAAGAGAAAGAAAGAAAGAAAAGGAAGTAGAGAATAACCCCAGCATAAAATCAACCTCTGCTGTGTTCTGGGGATGCCAAAACTGAAAATAGAATTTGAGCTGCTGAGATCAGTCTTTGTGAGAATTACAGCATGAAGGGAAGCGGCCAGTCTACAGGAGCTATCAAAATGGTACACACAAATGAAATTCAGGCCTCCAGTCACATTTGAGCGTCATCATTTACCTACACCTAACAATGATGTACGAGAGCTGTTGGTTCCTGATCCTTTCTTAAGTGCAGTAAGGGAGAGCTGCAAAGGTGCAAATAGCTAAAATCTCGTCTGCCTAATTTTCAAAAAAGGAAAGTACACGTTGGTTGTGTACAAAGGGAGAGAACTACTGTCCTTTCCCATTTCAAGTGCAGAAGGGTATCTGAAAATGCTTAGGATCATTTTTGCCAAGAGGAAGTCTACGGTATTCTGTGTTTGAAAGAGATTTTGTTTCACGGTCACGAGAAACAAAAGCCTACCCTTGAAAATGAGTTCATTGTTTAATAGTTAAGTATTTCTGGTTTCTCATTAGATTGTGGGAAATTATAGGAATAAATTAGAAGACAGTACTCTGGCTCTCTATTTACTCTAAGCCACCCTTTCCATTTCCAGGTTTGTATCCTTATACAGAGGACCATGTCATACATACAAAGTACAAAGACTCAGTGAGTCAACATCATACAAATTTTGTATTCAGGCGTGTAATGAAGCTGGTGAAGGTCCCCTTTCTCAAGAATATATTTTCACTACTCCCAAATCTGTTCCAGCTGCCTTGAAAGGTAAAGATGCTGCTGCTTTTTTGTTGGTGGTGGTTTTTTAAGGGGCTGAGTGTAGTGGGGAGCATGGGAAGTGTTGAAAGAGATGGCAAGTTGGTGATGTATTACTTTTGGAGTATGTAGAGTGCTAAGCAGTTTTCAAAGTGCAGGTGGAATAGTAAAGTAATGCTCTTTTAAGGCAATTGCCTAAAGCCTAAAACGTTTGCTCCAAAACCAAGAGGGTTTATGCATTCTTTGACATAAGAATGCTTGTACTTAAAATCCTTGCTTACCAGGAGAGAGAGTGGCCAGGCTGTTAAAGTAATTTGATGTGAAAATTCTTTCTAGTACGTATATTAGAATAATTACTATATTCTTATAATTCTAATTCTAATATTAGAATACCTTTAGGCATAGCACCTAATTTTCTTGAATAAGATAAGCATTTAAGGTCACCAAGTTTTAGTGTATTCTGTCAGAGGATACCTAGCTAGCAAGAGACCAAAGTACTGCTAGTCTGTTCCAGGAAGTGTTGTTGGAAGAATACATTTTAATCCGAATCTCTTCTTTCTCTAAGTCAAAAATCACACGTAAAGTACAGATCTTTACAAATTATGAGACTGTAATGTTAAGTGACAGAAAGCAGAGTTAAGCTGTTGCTTTTTGATTTGTTCCCTTCAGCACCAAGGATAGAGAGAATAAACGATCACACCTGTGAAATCACGTGGGAGGTTCTGCAGCCCATGAAGGGCGATCCAGTTATTTACTGCCTTCAGGTCATGGTGGGAAAAGACTCTGAATTCAAACAGGTATGATGCATTTCAGTTATTGTATGTTTCTTCAATTCCTGCTTTTGATTAAGTAGTGTAAAGATTGTTGTGCTAGTCGCCATGCTACCTTTTTGTTACTAAATAGTAGAAGGTAGCATCTCCTAAAACTATTATCACAGACAAAAGTGATGCGAGTAATATGGTAATAAGCTGCAGCCTCTCTGCTTTTATACTGGTGTTTACTAAACACAACCTGACACCTCAGGTGGTGACAGAATTGTCTGCTTATGAGAAGAAATGGCAAAAAGAAAATAGAAAAATGGTACAGAATTGAGACACACACAAAAGTTATCTTTGCACTAAGCTGTTTGAAGACAGTCATCTATATTTTGAAAGGTCTGATGTTGTAAATCATGCCTCTTTGTAGAGAACTGTGAACCCCTAATTATGCAGTATAAACATCCAGGTGTAGGAAAACTTGGTTTTTATATAACACAGTAATTGGTTTCTTAGAATCACAGAATGGCCTGGGTTGAAAAGGACCACAGTGATCATCTAGTTTCAACCCCCTGCTATGTGCAGGGTTGCCAACTACTAGACTGGGCTGCCCAGAGCCATTTTTTGCATTTCTCACTCCGTGAATCCAGATACTCATGAGAATGGTGCTATATAAATGCCTAAATGGATAAATCAACAAGATACTTCTTTTCTCTGTACTCTTACGGGAAGGAATATGGGGACTGTGCATTCCTCAGTAGTCTCTCTTTATTTTTAGAATGAAGTATATTATCATAGAATCAGAGAATAAATCATAGAATTCTTACCATTGGATCATTTAAGTAGTAGGGCATGCTGTATCTTCCAGGGTGTGCCTGATAATTGACATGAAATTAGGCTATAAACTCTCTTTCACGCTATTAAGCAAGCAGGTTTCTTTCCAGAAAGGAAACACAATTAGTTCTGGTATATATATATATACATATATATTATGATTTTATTATAGGCCAGTATCAAATATGTGTTGCTTGTGCTTCAGTAAATTATAGATGTTTAATATTTTCATTTATCATAATTTCTGGAGAAGAGGAGGCTAATGGGGGACCTCATTGCTCTCTACATCTCCCTGAAAGATTGCAGAGAGGAGGGTGTCAGTCTCTTTTCTGAGGTGACAGGTGATAAGACATGAGGAAATGGCCTCAAGTTGCACCAGAGGAGTTTTGGATAGAATATCAGGAAGAATTTCTTCACAGAAGGGGTAGTCAGGCATTGGAACTGGCTGTCCAGGGAACTGGTGCAGTCCTCAGCCCTGGAGTTGTTTAAGAGATGTGGAAATGTAACACTAAGTGATGAGAATCAGTAGGTCAGGTTGATGGTTAGACTTGATGATCTTGAAGGTCTTTTCCAACCTAGATGATTGTGATTCTAGTGCAGTGCTATGTTTGTTGTGTCCATTTGTTAAATTTTTCAGTACATTCTGAACTGTAATCCAAGGTATTTATTATCTTGCCATGTAAACACTCTTCATAGAATCATAGAAACCTTAGAGTTGGAAGGGAACTTTAAAGGTCGTGTAGTCCAGCTCCCCAGCAGGGTCATCACAGCTAGATCAGGTTGCCCAGGGCCTGATCCACCCTCTTCTTGAAAGTCCAGGGACGGGGCATCAATAGTATCATAGATTCTTTAGAGTTGGAAGGGACCTTTAAAGGTCAAATTTATGGTAACTTTAAAATTGTAAATGTAATATTAAGTATGTAGGTAGGGCAAAATCTGTGTACTTGCTTCTAGAGATGGATTCAAATAATACTTTAATAAGCGATGTGCATTGCCATATAACCTGGACAAGAAAATAAAGGTTACAATTGAAGGTATATGGTTCTTTTCACGTTTCCAGAAGAGATTAGCACAGTAAACTGCAATAAAATGAGTAGACTGGTTTTCAGAAATTAATATTGGAGCAGTCAAGAAGTAAACGTGGTGGAAACAGCCTTTAAGGTAATTAAATGTGATGGCAAGAATTTTCTTTGACATGGACAGAAAACAAACTGCCTCATGGAGAGACATAAACTCTGTGGTGTTTACTACCACTTCCCTGCAGAAATTTCCCAACTGAGTTCCTCGTGTCATTGCTCCCCACGTTTCAGACAAAATGAGTTAATAATCTACTATTCGAGGCGAATGCATCAATCAGATTCTTAAAAGGGTTATGTAATAATCATATAAGTACCCCAGCAAACAATCTGAGGTAGGAAGGATAAAATTACAGAATGGTTTGGGTTAGAGGGGATCTTAAAGATTATCTTATTATCTTATTATCTTATTATTATTCCAGCCTCCTGCCAGGGGAAGGTAGCTTGTGGCAAAGCACGGGGGACAAGAAGCTGAGAATAGTAACCTATGTCAGCTGGCATAGCTGTAGCTAGAGTAAAACAGAATCATAGATTATCCTGAGTTGTCAGTGACCCATCGGGATTATAGAGTCCAACTCCTGACTCCACAAAGGGCAACTTAAGAATTAAGCTGTGTATCAACAGGCACTGTCCCAGTTGCTTCTTTGTCACCTGCAGACTTGGGGCCAGGACCACTTCCCTGCAAAGCCTGTTCCAGTGCCAGACTACACTCAGTGTAGAACTTTTTTCTTGGTATCCCATCTTGAACTGTCCCTAACACAGCTTTAAGCCATTCCCTCATGTCCTTTTGCCAGTCTCCACAGAGAAGAGGTCAGCACCTGCCTCTTGTGAGGAACTTCGAGACAGCAGTGAGGTCACTTCTCTAAGTTGAACAAACCAGTCATCCTCAAGCCACTTCCCATAAGTCATGCCACGCCACCTTCGCCTTTCACCATCTTTACTGGTTGTTGGTGTTAACCAACTTCCTAGTTGGTTAACACAAGGACTCCCAGGATCAGCACGGAGTGCCTAATTCAGCTAAACCTATGAAAATGCTGGTTTTCCATTTTAATTAATTTGCAGCTATGAAAGGCCCTGTAAAAGTCAACAAAATCTCATGTGGGCACAATTTCTGTTTGGAGGTGTATCAATAGGAACTAAGCTGATATGCGTGTAGCCTGGTAGAGTTCATTTTCAGTTCATTTTCTCTGCTCAAAGTCTTTCATCTTCTTTCTTTCCAGTATCTGGATTTCTTTAATTGGTAGAAGGATATAGAAATATCACATCAGTTGTTTTGCCTACGGCTATTTTATTGTTAGACAGTATTTTACAAGTGCAAACTTCCAACCATTCAATGAAAGAAGCAGGAAATCTGTTCCGGTTTTGCTGTGTGAAGTTATTGTTGTGCCTGTGGCTACCCATGAACTCAGCGCTCTGACAGCCAGGCAGCTGAGTGTTACTGGAATCTGTGGTCTGGAAACTCTTGGAAAAAGCTTTTCTTCATCTCAAAATTGTTTGTGTGCAGAGACAGGGCAGGTCATCGAAAGTGCAGCTTCTCAAAATTCCACTGATTTATATCGTATATTCGGTAGCGAGCAATGAGGCCACATAAACACACCCTACTCTGAGCAGAAGCTGGCCAGTACTGTGATGGAGAACAGGCTTTCTTAATTATGTTAACAGTAAAAGGAGGACTAAACAAAATGTTTGACTGCTACCTGATGAGGTTGGTCACCTCATAAACAGGGACTGAGGTCCAGCAGAGAAATTTAATGCTATCTTTGCCTCTCTCTAACATGAGTGATGAGCCCAGGACCTCTGGAGCTTTGGTTTGGAGAAATGTGATCTGGGGAGTGACAAGCTCCTGGCTGGTGTTGAACTTGAGTGGGATTTGCTGCAGTGACTGAATGAAGTCTAGGAGCCTGATGGGATGGGACTGTTTATGAGGGTGGAGAGTGATAGGATAAGGGGGAATGGTTTTAAACTAAGACGGGGGAGGTTTAGGTTAGATATTAGGAGGAAGTTTTTCACTCAGAGGGTGGTGACACACTGGATGGAGATCAAACTCTGTGAACAGCAATCATTATGAATGCCTGCTGGGACATTTTCACTGAAATGAGGTTTCACTGAAGCTAGAACGCATCAGGGAAAGTCTCCTTCACCCATGGCTTTATTATAAGGGACTTAATTCTGATACATGAGAGACCTAAAACAACGAGTATGCATATAAAAATTCCAACCCTAAAAATAGCCCTTTCAGCACAGTTCTGTTTAATGAATATATTTAACAGGACTGGAATGAAAAATCAACTGAGAAAAAGTTGCCTGAAGTGGAATTCTCACTCTCTTCTGCATGAGAAGTCATACACCAAAACCACTCGGTTAGAGAATCAGCCCTCACTTCCTTAGGATTTCTTAGGAGGAAGTGGTGACGCACTGGAACAGGTTGCCCAAGGAGGCTGTGGATGCCCCATCCCTGGAGGCATTCAAGGCCAGGCTGGATGTGGCTCTGGGCAGCCTGGTCTGGTGGTTGGAGACCCTGCACATAGCAGGGGGGTTGAAACCAGATGATCACTGTGGTCCTTTTCAACCCAGGCCATTCTATGATTCTGTGATTCTATGAACTAATTGAGACACCCGTGGAGAACACCCTAATGAAAGTCATCTGCGTACTGGGGTCTGCTGAAATGACGAATCACAGAACGGACTCCTTTAGGCTTTCCTAATATAACGCCTATTGGGCTAAATGACAGTATTTGAAACACACGGTATCTTAACTACAGCAAAGTACGTTGGATTGGATTAGATTTAATGAATGAAGTAGCTTGAGGTAGTTAATTACCTAAAATCTTGTGATACAATTTTAGATATTAGGAAATGGAAGATTATATCCTGTGGTCTGGTATTTGTGTTTCAAGTGGTCACTTAACATTGCAGATTTCAGCGGAGTTTATTTAATATGTCTTCATCGTGCCTTAAAAGAATCTGTGGCTCTTTTTCGTGCTACATGGAAGAAATTGGAGACTTTCTTGTATTTAAACTGTGTTTGTGAGCTTTTTTGTATATTTTCTTTCCATGGGTGAGAACACGATTACTTTCACCATCGAATCACAGAATGGCTTGGGTTGGAAGGGGCCTTAAGCCTTTCCAGTTCCAACCCCCTGCCATGGGCAGTGCCACCAACCAGCTCAGGCTGCCCTGGGCCCCATCCAACCTGGCCTTGAGTGCCTCCAGGGATGGGGCACCCACAGCTTCTCTGGGCAGCTGTGCCAGTGCCTCACTACTCTCATAGTGAACAATTTCTTTCTAATGCTTCATATACCTTCTTTTAGTTTAAAACTATGAGCCCTTGTTTTATCATTGCACTCCCTGATAAAGACTGCCTCCTCAGTTTTCCTGTAGGCTCCCTTTGTGTACTGGAAGGTTGCAGTGAGGTCTCCCCAGAGCCTTAGAATCATTTGAGTTGGAAGGGACACTTAAAGGCCATCTGGTCCAACTCTCCTGCAATGAACAGGGACACCTACAGCTCCATCAGGTGCTCAGAGCCCCTTCCAGACTGACCTTGAATATCTCCAGGGATGGGGCATCCACCACCTCTCTGGGCAACCTGTGCCACTGCCTCACCACCCTTATAGTAATTCTTTATATCCAGTCTAAATCTCCCCTGTTCTAGTTTGAAACCGTTTTCCCTTGTCCTGTCACAGCAGACCCTGCTAAAGAGTCTGTCCCCTTCTTTCTTACAGCCCCCCTTTAGATACTGAAAGGCCGCTCTCAGGTCTCCCTCAAGCCTTTTCCAGGCTGAACAACCTCAACTCTCATCCTGTCTTCACAAAGAAAGGCGTGTTGAGGTATATATACGTGTGTGTGGCGTTTTTACTTGATGTATCCTTTCTTCTTTACTGACAGATTTATAAGGGTCCGGACTGGTCATTCCGATACACAGGCCTCCAGCTGAACTGTGAATATCGTTTTCGTGCATGTGCCATTCGCCAGTGCCAAGAGACGTCGGGTCACCAGGACCTGGTAGGCCCCTACAGCTCACCAGTGCTATTCATCTCTCAGAGGACTGAACCACCGACAAGCACCAACAAGGACACTGTGCAAACCACAAGGACACAATGGTCACAGAGCGACCAAGTGTGTGCTGCTGTCATTCTTGCACTTTTTGCTATCTTTTCCATTCTGATTGCTGTTATCATTCAGTACTTTGTAATAAAGTGAAGAAAACAGATTTATTTTAGAATGCTGCCCATTACATTTTACTTTCTCATAACCTAAAAAAAAATTCTGTTCTCTTGCTTTTACAAAAACAGGCATTTAGTACCGGCATTGGGGCTGATGCAAACCCTTTCAGCCACTTTAAAATGCTTACTGGTAGGTGTAGGCTGACACACGTTATTAGAATGCAAGCCACAGAAATACAATCTTTTTTTAATATGCCATCTTGCAGTACAAACTTCATATGGGGCAAGCAGTGTTTAACGCAAAGGGTTTGACCAGTAAACGCGAGTGTAGAAATGGTTTCCTGGCCCACGCTTTTAAGGGTTACTACCATAACAGGGAAGAATGTGTAGAACGCATTTAAAACTTACTCTTAACAAACTTGTGCTGTACACAATATTAATCTGATGCTGTGAAAGCAATTTAGCGCTGTATTTCTACCTCCTCATTTGTCTTAAATATTTGGAAGGCAGGATTTATGATGAAAAATGGAAGGGGCTTTTCTCAGGCAGCAAATAATAAACTGGATGGAAGAGTGTGCACGAAGGAAGCTTCTTACCCAATAAATGTGGAGTTCTTCACTGCAAGTAGATGTCTTGGAAAGACTGCGAGGGGATGGCACAAGTGGTTTATCTTCCCCCCAGGATTTGATGTTTGCTCATAAAAATGCCTCTTCTTAAGACTCTAGAAGGGAGAGCGAGAGAGAACTTTTTAGATTTGTTACTTAAATTGAGAACTCGTTCTGAAGTTGACCTTTTGATCGGATGCAGTTTATACAGGTGTCTGTGCCCTCCGGTTTGGCCAGTTTGTAGATCTTTGAGATAAAAGTCATTTCTGAATCTTTGCCGTTACCCCGACATTCACTTGCCATATCCACCAGAATCCAGCACTGCCTTTCGTTTGCTTTTCCTTTTCTTTCTTCCTTTGGGGCACCAAATCAGAAGACGAAGTGTAGTAATTTGCACCAGAAAACTTAAAGCTGCTTTTTTCTTGAGATCCTAATGTTTAATGTAACGTCTCTTTTTGGATACTGTACCAAATCGTTAATTGCATGTAGTTAATGTCGCATTAGAGCACTTTGCAACTGCATAACTCATCAATGTTTTGTGAGCTTGCGTTCGTGAGTTCTTGGATGAGCAGACTGAATTCTATCAAGTATCCCATGGAACATCTCGCTGGATGTCGATGATTGCCAGTGACACAGAGCTTGTAGTGAACCTATCTTTGAAAACTCTTGTCTCATCACACTTACGTTCTTTGTTATACACTTTGTAATTAGCACCTCTTAATTTATTTGAGTTACAAGATAGTGGATCATTAATGACTCCTAGTTGCGTTCAGTTTAGCATTTTTAATGGTATTAAACACTTCTGTCGGTCTTAATGATAATAAAAAAGGAACCTCTGTCTCGTGCTTTGAAGATCTCTGAAGACTTTCTCGTACCTTAGAGCGGGCATGTATCGTACTTGTTTATACGTCCAATGAGCTGTGCTGTACAACACTGTTGCTGCGTTTCGTTTTAAAAAAAAGCAATGGCGAAGAGCTTGGCCTCCAGGTGAGCGGAATGAGCTGTCTTTGACATGTACTGTATGTTTACATTTGATTTCCAACCTGTCATCTTGACGTCCAGGCCGATTCCTCCCCCGACCACAGTGACAGCAGGTGTTTTCTAGAGCCCTCCCCCGGTGCCACGTTTGGCAGCACGCACGCGGTTGAGTGGAACAGCCCAGAGATTTCTTACGGTCGAATATCTCAAATGGTAAAGATTTGTTACTACAGTGAAGCTGCGGTGACTTCTGTTTTTCATAGTAAAATCCAAATGAGCTCCTATTTTTGATAGTCATTTAATAGTGTATTTGCCATTTGAGCCTCAGTGCGTATGACTGCATTGAAGACAGTTTTTAATGTAATCTTAATTTTACCTCATATACTGTACATTCCAAAAAAAAAAAAAAAAAAGAAAAAAAGAAAAAAAAAACTAAAACTTTTTAAAACGTTATAGTTACACTACCAAACATATCACTTTGCAACTGTACAACGTCGGACTTCATGAAGATGAAACCTGTATAGTCTCATAGAAAATGCATAAACGATGTAGCAAAGTATCTTTAAAATCTGTGGAAAATAAAAGTATCCTTCTTTTTCGTCGTTCGTTCCTTCTGTTCCTCCGCCCTCCGTCCGCGGCAGTCGCCGCTCCACCGCTCGGGCGGGGCGGGGCG